>JAEIIJ010004396.1:0-28057 GCA_018904815.1 Drosophila ogumai
TTTGTATTTGTATTTGTATTTGTATTTGTATTTGTATTTGTATTTGTATTTGTATTTATTATTTTTTTTATATTTATATTGTATTCCCTAAAGACAGGAAATTGCCCAAAAGTATGCCACATTTGATAAACGGATATTCTGTGGTCGAGGGACTCCATTTTAAAGTTCCTTTTAGTTTAAAATGGTATCAAAATAGGAATGACAATACTTACTGATCATAGATACGTAATCTTAGGTACCTTTTATCACTGATTTATTAATTTTAGTTCTTTAGCTACTACATATAACCGTATCTTTCGCTTCATTCGCTTACGATATTCGCTAGACCGTTGCTTCCAAAGCTAATATCGTTTGGTAAAATATAAAATCTGAGCTCACAGTTGCCGATATCTGGCAGTATCTCTTCTTCCACAGTCTCTCTCTCACCTGTGTTTTGTCAATACTCTCTCTCGCTGTGTTGGCCTGGCCAGAAGACACCTCGGCAGCGTTGGAACCAGCTTCAGTTGTGAGTTGTTTTTTTCACTCACATCAGTCGCAAACTACGTGTAACCAAAGATAGACGAGTTCGTACCGGGCTTCCGATTCCCGTTCCGAGATCCCCACAACAACAATACAGCCATCGTATATCGTAGAGGGCGCGCGGAGTGCGGATTACGGATGCGGATAGAGGAGGTCGGCGGATGCGGAGCGTGGCTCGTAATGTCTGCCAAAGCGTAACGAAAATTTCCAAGTGCTCAAGACAACAACAACAACCACATCGTCATAGTATCATTAATGGCATTTTCTGTTTCGAGTTTGTGTGTGAAAAAAAGGTGCACAAAAGTGGCAACAATCATCATCCGTCCAGCAGCATGAAAATCTAAAAGGTATACAGAGCGGGAATCCCTATCGAAAATGCCCAATCAAGTAATTACAATTAATTGCGCAAATTACACGAAAAAATATATAGATGTAAAAGTGGTAACAAAAAAAGTTAATAATACATTGCACCAGTGAAGAGATAAACTCCACGAGAAAAAAAATTGGCATTTACACACCTGCAGCATTTGTTTGCTTTTGTGTTGGTGTGTCTACCTAGACGCTCACAGGTGTGTGTATATATCTATGTATATGATACGCGAGTGTGTGCGTGTTTGCCGTTGCATAGCTGTAAACCAGTTGCCAATTGCAACGTGTTTTTTGAGTTGTTGGCCCAAGAGAGACGGCGGCCGCCTGCAAAAAAATGTATAAAAAATAACTAGAAAATTGTGAAGTTGTCAAGACGAATACAACGGGAGTTAACAATGAAAATCGGTGAAAAGAGTGTGCAAAAAGCTGTTCTTAATATGTTTCAAAGGCTTCAAAACAAAGGATTATTTCTTAAAAAGTAAAAATATTTTAATCGATTCCATATTGATTGAGATTATTTGTATACCAAGTAATCTTAATTTCAAAAATATTTTCTGCAAAAGATTACAAAATTTCCAAAAGTATCTATGTATCTTTTACATACAACAGTTGTCAATACACTTTATAAATCTTTTAAAAATAAAGTAAACATAATATAATCTCTTTAAAACTCATGTTAAAAGAACGGAATTTTCCACAACATTAAAAACGGCAGCTAAAAATCAAACTAAAGATAAATTGGTATCAAAAAGCTGGCAATTTATAGACCTGCTTGCGTGTTACCGCCGAAAAACACGTCTGAAACGAGTGTTAAAGTGACAAAGAAGAAATCACTGAAATGGAATCGAACAATAATAGCAGAGAAAAACAAAAACTAAGAATATAAAAAGATTTTAACAACGACTCCGTTTTGGCCTGTTTTTTCTTCATTTTTTTTGGCTAATAAAGCAATTTGATATCGTAAAGCGAAAAACTGAGTGAGATCATGATTGCAATCGCTTGAGAGAGAGAGGCCGAGAGAAAACAGGAAAAGAGAGCAAAAGTGGTAGAAAGAGAGTGAGAGAACCGACTAAGATTTAAGCCAGGCCAAAAAATAAATACAAAATTTGTAAATATGGCCCAGCAGCAACAACAATGAGTAGCCCATATATCACCGGGACATATATAAATATTTTAATATCGTTTATGGAACCCAGCTCAGCTGTGTGGAGGTGTAAGCAACAATAAAAAGAAAAAACAGAAAGCAAAAACGCTATTCGAACAAAAAACAGACACAAATTTCGCAAAAAGCTCGCCCCAGAAGCTGACAGAACAAAAAATCAGAAAAGAGAGAGCGATCGCGCTCAACGAGAGAATCGCTGACGTCGAGCAGCTTGCTTTAACTTTTGTTTAAATCTTGTTAAAAATGCTAATGAATTGATGATGTCTTATAGTTCTTAGAACTAACTAAGGGGAGACACAGACTAAGACAGAGACTGAGATAGGGCTGAGACTAAATAAAGAAGGCTAGGGATTCGCAGCTTATAATTAAGAGCTCAGCTGGGCATTAAGCCTAATGCTGCACAGGAAAAAATAAGGAGATTTTGCTATTTAAAATGTAAATCAGTAATTGCTTCAACTGCTTACAGATATTGATATTTAAATCTCTATTTAGTTTACAATTCTTATAGAAACATTTAGTATTAAGTGTTTTTAAAATAAATATCGTTTTTTTTAGTTTTTATTAGCAATTTTATTTGCGAAACTATTTGCAAGGCTGATCTGGAAAGAATACGAATAATTTTTAGCTGACAATATAAAATATGTATTAAATAAGCAATAAAAACTCAACTTAGATGTTTGATTAGCTATTTCAATACTCCAAAAATATATATTAAAAAAAAAAACGTTTAAAATGAAGTTGTCGATACTCACGCCAATTTTTGTATTTTGTAAATGGATTTAGTTCCTTATTAAATAGGTAAATATATTTTTAAGATGCATACATATATGAATAATTTAATATTAATTGTTCTTCAAAACACAATTCTTTCTGTGTGCGTCTTCTGCTTGAGCTGGGGCTTTGAAAAGGGTCATTCGAAGCTCATGGTAATCAAGGTAGATGATTGTTCAAGTTTTGTTTTGTGTTTGGCCAAACAAACCTGCCCCTAATGACACTCAAATATGAATCTTAAGCTCGCTTTGAATGAAGATGTATTTCTACTTTGAAATTAAGCATATTAATGGTTGATCTCAAGAAATATTTTAATGGTAATAAGATTCTTAGAATTAAAAGAGTTAAAGTCTCAAGTATCTGAAGAGCATTTATAAGAAACCCCTTGAAAAGCTTTAAAAATATAGCTAAAATTTTTACTTAACTGTTAGTTTTGTTATTTTAAATATTTATTTAATTAATGTAGTCTTTTAAATTGTGCATAGCTCCTTCAGTTGGTTCTTATATCCTTTGTACCTTTTTAACATCCCAATAATTGAATAATCTCATTTTACGATATTCGCTCACCTCAGTTCTTAAACTCCAAAACACCTGATTGACCACCATGTGCTCTCTCCAGCTCTCGCTATCTCATTAAATAATTCTCATTCAGATTCTCCATAATTCTCTAAATTCTCCGTGTGCGTTTGGCAAGCCTCTAAATACCGACGATATTCGTCTACCTGTTCTTCGTTTTGTTTTGTTTTCTTTCTTTGTTTTGTGGCCCAGGTATTGTCTGTCCAAACATTTTCCGCATTTTTTCATGTGTGCCCAAGCGGGCTATGCAGAACACATACCAAGCCAGCGATCGAATGCGAGCCCAGGTAGAGCCATAAACTAGCAAAAACAACGGCAGTGCTGAAAGAAAAAACTTTCATTAATGTTTTGTTTTGCGTTTCCTAAATATTTTTTGAGACAAAGCTGCTATTTGCTTTCCTGCTCTAAGAGGTAACAGCGATTACGGTTCGTAAAAAAGAAATCCATCATTAGGTGCTGTCAACTTCGCAGTGGCTGTCATTTGCATAGATCGCCACTGTGGGGCGTGGAGGGGGTTCTACCCATTTAATGGCCAAAACAAATAATTAAAAACATTATTTCGGTTGAAGGTCGGTTCAAAGCTTAAGTAGAAATGGTAAAATTAGTAATAAAATTAATAAATATATAAATTATATAAATTTTAGATGAATAGAGGAAATGTCAAGAATGGTGGGGGTTCAGAAAAATGTAAATTAACAATCTAAAATAAAAAAAAGGATGTAAATTTCGGTTAAATAATAGTTCAGATACTGCTGACCCTGTTTCAGGTATATATTTCTTTGAGGTTCTTATAAAACAAAAAAATAAAAATATTGTTAATTTATTTCAAAACATATTTCTTTTTAAGATGTGAAGTAACTGTAAAAACTGACCATAAGACAACAAAAAGACTTACAGATTTTTTTTTGGATGCTACAAGCAGCCTCCTTAGACTGCATTTTTGGATGGTCTCTCACTCTCGCGCTCTCTCCCTCTATTTTCCTATATGCGCTACACGCAGTTAAAAATTTACCTAAATTTCTTACAACTCAACCCACTGTAACTCTGCCATATCGCAGCCGAATATCGTAAATCAGTTGCGCGCCACGTTCAAACCGCATTCATTTGTGTCTTTCTTACCCCAGTAGCCGTAGTGCTCCACAGCGGGTTAGTTGTTGCTCGCCAGTTGATGGCGCTTGGTCTCCGCTTGGTCTTGGCTTCCAAGCCTCTGGAATTCCAGCAATGTGCGCGGCTCGGTTCGGTTCGGTTTATAATAGTAGTTAGCTCTATTTTTTCTGTTTTGGACTTTTATTGACTGCTGCTGCTGCGGCGGCTGTCGCACTTTCCATTGGGCTGAAATGGTTTTCACCTGAACGTTTTGTCGCTTTCTTACAGTTCGGTAACGCAATGGAAAAGAAAACTTGAAATTGGTGTCGATACGATTGCAAGTTTGGTCGCGTATCTCGCAGATACATCCGCTTGTCGGGCGAATTGCACAACCCAAAAAGAGAAATAAATAAATAAGTGAGTCGCGCTGCACGTGTCCGAGTGAGTGTGTGTGTGTCTCTGGGTCTATTCGAGTCTCCCCCCGTTCGTCGTCGTTAGCTGTGACCAGGCCAAAATGCCCGTATCCGACAGATACCACCAGTCATCATCATCAGCAATTGCATCGCATCTGTGTCCGAGTCCGAGCAGCACGCACCTTCAAGTAATTGCAGCATCTGGCCATCGTCAACGTCGCGGAGTATAATGAGTCAAAATGTGGCCGATAGTTTGGTGAGTAGCTAAACCATTACCTTGTACATACCATGCTATATACTTATATATACGGACATGGCCAGCGTAGAAAGTAACGGGGAAAATGCATAGAAAGTCATTTTGAAAGTATCTCGCAGGGCCCGAACTTTGTGTGGAAGCTTTTTTTTATTTTTGGCCAAGACCGCTAATTGCTTGGTTAAATATTTGTGTAGACCGGATTAACATGGATCAAAATTGATGGCCTCAAAAAGCTATAATTTGTATTAATGATTTTAGCCTGAAATTAAAATGGATAAAAGGATTACTTAGCAACTATTATGGTTAGTAAAATATAGATACATTTGTACAAAGATGCAGTAAAATCATCTTTTTATACTAGACCAGGTTTATTATTTAGATTTGTGCTTGACTTCTAAATCTATCTTTTAATTCGGGTTTAATCTGTCTTCTATAGTTTTTTAATATTTTAATTATCTTAACCAATGTCAATGTCTAAGGAATATGTACTTGAATAATTTGTCAAGTTTAAACATAATTTAAAGTGTTGCCGCAGATAAGATAGCAGTGATAAGTATACCTATCTTATCGGCTTATCAGCATCAAGAAGAACGTAACATTCTCGTTCATTTACAATAAGTTGTGAATGAAATACTTAAGTGCTTTTACACTTGCTTATACATACAATACACATAGCATATACAGATTCCATTTAAAAATAATCCTCCAAATTGATAACTTCCCATCAGCATCACTGCCTGCATAACACTTATCAATTTCCATCTCGATCCCATGTGGCCTTATCAGACTGCTCCCTTTGTCTCGAGACATGTTGCATCCACGTTAATTGATCAATTGACTTGCTTTTGGGGCTAATGTTTGTCCAACGACAAACAAAGCCTCAGACAACATTTGATTGGCGCTTACGTAAAGGCACATTTTATTAATATTTTCGCTTATTGATTTCCGTGCCAGCTTTCTTTTAAGTCGTTACCAAATAACAAAATACCAGACGGTATTCAGGTATGCCCATTTGCATAATTATGTCATTTCAGTTCACATGTTTGGGGTCCGGTGATAGGCCCCCTAAAAAAATATAAATAAAAGGAAAAAGAAAAATATTTAAATTTTTTCCCTGGCATTAATCAAAGTTTGGAATATACCCGGCACCGGTCTTAAAGTTTTACGGGGGAGCTCATAAATTCCATTGATAAATGCGTGAAGATAATGAAAACAAATGTCCATTGTTGGGGTCAGTGTGAAGTTGTCCTAAAATAATACCGAAAATATACTGAATACTTGGGGAGTGAGAGCCCCTGAGAGAGTTCTGATGAGAATCCAACAAACAACGCAGTTGCTCATCAGAAAAACATAAACAGAGCGAGAACAGTTGAACCGAGTGGGGAACGCTCTAGGTGAGGGTCCCGATTATGGGTTTACCCTGTCTGGATGAATTTACAATTGTTAACATATAATATTAATTTATTTTCATAAATTTTAATTACATTCTGATTATTATTCAGAGCATATACCTACTATAAGATGCTGGAGTAAACGCTTTTATTTATTAGATTTATACTATATTTGCATCTGCACAGCAAACCCAGCATTATAAATCTTTGAAAAACTTTAAATGTATGCAAATCTTTAAAACATGTAATGTACGGGGGAATTCTTCTACGTCATTCTGTATTTTCTTCTGTGCATAATTAAAAAAATCTAAAGCGCTTACATTTACTACATACATAAGTCACAATGACTTTTTCTGTTAACTAAACCCTCGCAAACCGCGTAAGCCCAATTAAGCTAGAACTACGGGGTATCAAATCCATAGTGGGTGCTAGAAATTCCCACGATCCTAAACCTGAGAATACCTGAGAACAAGCAAAGAGAGCGTGTAATTGGGAGAGCGTCCGCTTGGAGCAGCTCGTCAAACATGGGGATGCTACTGTTGAAGCAACCCTGGCAGCCAACGTTCTGAGAGAGAACGCCAGAGAGAGTGGGGCCGAGCCCCGCTGCACTATGGGACAAACGACCACCTTTTCTGGTCAAAATCAAATTTTTGTAAGTCGTTAAAATAGCGAACGCTGTTTAACAGCTTATTTATTATGCAAGTTTTGAATACCGAAATTTAAATACATATCTATAATCTTGTGTAATAAGTAACCATAAAAAATAAATATATTTTTAGTGTATTCTTATATAAAAATTAAGCTACAAAGTCCGGCTCTCCCCCCCACTCTAAAATTTAATTTATATATTTAGGGATTTTTAAATTGAAATAAAGAAAAAATATTACTTAGTTTTAAAGTTCTTAATTATTGCCACAAAAAGTGTTTATTCACCCCACAGTACGCTGGGTCGTGTGCGTTCTGAGTGCCGAGGGCAGAGTGCTTTCGACAGAGTGCTTTCGACAGTCGTCGGCGGTGGTTGTGTCGCGTGTCTCGAGCTTTGTCTCTCTGTGTGTGTGTCTCGCGCGCGTCTTACTACCCCCTTACTCCCCCCGGGCCACCAGCCGCGCGAAAATCTCGAGAAACCCCCAATTGTGAATTTTTGTACAATGTTTTTGTAATTACATGGATGTATCATCCCATGTTGAGATTTTCAGCACAGCAAATGAAAATGCACGCGGGATCCCGAAATTCGGTGTTTATGCGAGGCAGATAATGCCTCGGAAGCAACAATAACAAAAGAGAAACAAGAGGAAAAACGGAAAAAGCGATAAAAAGTGAAAATAATAAATAGTGAGGAAGGCGTAGTGTGAAGTGTAATCAGCCAGGAGCAGGGCACAAAAGGAGCCCAAAACGCAGACTATTGAACGTAGTGCAACGAACCTTTACTTTCCTTCGCGGACCAAGGACTCACCGCTTACCAGGTAATCGGTGAGCCAGTAACCACCACCCCACCAAGCTCCCTGACTCATCCGCTGGCCAGGAAGAAGCTGAACCGCACAGCGGTAGCTGCGGACAGGCGGCCATAGAAAAAGAGCAGCAGGAATATCGATTTTACTCGCCCTTACACACACTCTACCTACCTACCACCACCGCCCACTTCAATGAACTGCACTTGGGCAGGAAAAACTGAAGGAAAATCACAGCACACATTAAAAGGAGACGTGTAAATTAAAGGAGGAACAAAGGATAGCAGCATCAGCGGAAATCTCAACAATATTTCTCAAGGAACAAAAGCCAATCTCAAATGGTAAAGCCCCGGCGTAAATTATCGGGGATGATAAGGAGGCGAGAGATCGGGAGGTTCTTGTGATGCCCTTACAGTGGTTTTTACTTATTAACTTTCTAACTTGAAAGCTTTATGAAGAATGGAGTTATTATATCCACCAGTAATCCTTTGATTTTAAAAATAAAAATTACAAGATGCTAACATAATTCTTTATAAAAAAAACTATTTACTTTAAGAGCTGAATCACCACTGTAAGTGTATCATAAAAATAACCACAACTTGTAGGCTGTTTATCGTTGCTATATTTACATATATTTATGTACATATGTCGCCCTTAAGTCAACTACATCGATAATACCGCCTACAATGAACCTATCTCGAACCTTTTATTTACCCAAAGTTGTCTTAGCCCTGAATGGTGGTGAATCGCTTTGTACTTGATCTGGTCCTGTTTGACGAGTAATGACTGTAGTTCATGTCTTGGTGTCAAATCACAAGAAATGTCAACAAGGTTTACGGGTAAAAGCCAATGGCCTGGAAACTTTACGCCTTGGTGGAGTCCAGAAATAAAACTCGAGTAGGGGAAAGGATTAGGGAATCGATAAAAGTCGTGAATGGTAACCACTTATAATCAAAGTTTTCTTATAGGTATTTCTGGAATAACCATGACCAGGCACATTATCCTATCTATTTCGGTGGGTTGGGGGGTTTTCTTTTGACCAGATAATTAACAGAAATATTTAGGGTAAACATTCTCCACATTTGGTGAATCACAAGTAGAGAATAGTTTGGGAAGAATGTTTATAATATTATGTATTCCTTTAATAAGAATACTTTTTGCAAAGTTTATCAAGAAACCTAATTTATTTGTCAATGGCATTAATTTGTATATGAACCATTTGAAATCTGGCCATATATCATTCAAGTTGCTGCTGTGCCCGGGTCCATTTTTGTTTTTGTGTGTCATCCATTTATGTGGAGAACCCCTCCAAAACATTTACCCGCGCCCATTGTATGCAAAACAAAGGCTCCGCCTCTTCCTCCGAGGAGAGTGGATGAAATGATGGATGGTGGGGAATGCATAAAAATAATTTACGTGGCGAGCTATGCTCACTGGCTCAAGCTTTAGTTCAAGTTGATATATTTTGTATTGTTTGTACATCATCTCTGCTGCTGGTGCTGCTGCTGCTGCTGCTACTGCCCCGTCGGATGTGGTTTGATAATAGCCCCAAAAGAGGGAGAGCGATAGAGATTGATACACAGAAAATAAATTATAATTTCTTAGAAATACCTTGATTTTTTGTTGGATACTACTGTATATTTACAACTGAAAAATATTAAAAAAAAAAATACAAAGAAGTTTTATAGGTTACACTTGTAAAATTTTAAAAATAAATCCTTTAATCAATTTATGCAAATATTTGAGGATAAACCCATCCCCAAGTAACACTGGCATTCCTAAACTATTAAATAAATAATTTATAGTCAAATATTACAGAAATTGGTACCAAAAATTCTTCCAGTGCCATTGGGGGAGCAACAAATGTTGTCAAGCTGACTGCGTCGGATGCAGTCACATGTAACTGACAGTCAGTCAGAGTCATTTAGTCAGTCAGTCAGTCACATCAGAGATGACTGCGGGGCGAGTGGTGTTTAGTTTCAGTCTCTTTTTTCTTTGGCGTTTTTCAATTTGGTTTTTGCGATGTTTTATTTAGTTTTTTTTTTTTCTGCTGCTGCGTCTGTTGCTGCAATTCACAAACTCGTGCCAGGGGTTGCCGGTATAAAAATAGCTCTATGTGCCTTACAGTTGTGGGCAAAATAATAAAAGTGCTAGCAGGGCTTGTAAAAAATTCGTTAGATATTGATACAAATTATTTACAATACTTTTTGTATAGTAGTTTACATTAAATGACTTATTTAAACATTTATTTATGAATGAACAAAACAGATGAATAATATTAAATCAAACTTCCTAAAGTGAAAAATATTCATAATCTTTTCTGGAAATAATTTATTTAAATTAAATATTTATTACCTTATATTATTATTGCTATTATTTTAACCACACCTGTTTTCCTGTGCCCCGAAGTAGCATATTTCCACCCCAATTGGAAATGCAAAACCAATGGGCATCCGCTTTGATGTTGTTGTTGTTTTTTTCTGTAGTTGTTCGACTCTCCTTTGTTTTGGCTTTAGGCTATTTTTGCCAAGATCTGTAATTGAGAAAAGCCCCCCTCCGGCTGGAAAACAGAAGTCTCTACCCACGCGATTTTCTGGAGGAAAGGTCACCTGCTCTATATATAGACAGATGATGTGGGCCGCTTCCAATTAGCCGGCTCATCATCGTACTTGGATGTTATTTCTTTATAATTGAGGCGTTTGTATATACAAACACGAAAATGTTTGACAATTGCCTCCCCCCAGCCTGGGCATTATTATTATATTATAATATAATATTTCATCACTTATAATGAGCTTTTTTTTGGCGCCGTTATGCATGTTTTTTTTCCCCCGTGTGGCGGGTATTTTCTGATGAATCATTCGAACTCGTTCCGAAACTCAGTCATGCAAATTTCAATTCCTCTCAGAGTCGGGTTCTGTTTCTGTCGTGTCTCGTTTGGCAATCGTTGTAATAATAAACGTGAATGAAATGAGTCGCTCTTGGTACGAATCGAGTGCAATGTATGTGCATATTGATTAGACGAGAAGGCAACTCAGACAAAGCAAACTGGGTTGCTGTATTCGAAGGATTCATTCTAATCAGGCAAGGTTTCACTCAAAGAAGCTTTGTTTTACATTTGCGAAATGGGACAGCATATTGTCTTATCGCTTAAAGTTCAGGGTGAATGGAATATTTATTGATAATTCATATGCAATCTTCAGGGTGAACGTGGCTAATGTATGAAAGCATTTATTGAAAAGGAGTTCTTATGAATAGTATTTAAATTTGAGTTTAAGAATTGTAGAATTACAGGTTTATCTCTAACTAAAATTACAATTTAGTTAATATAAGAATGTAGATTTTCACAAAATGTAAACCCAAAAACAGCCTCAAGAAATTATATGATTTACTATATAAAATATCCTTCAATTCCTCTGAACTTTAACCAGAAAGTTATGTATTTACATGCACATTTTCTGCCTTAAAAGGTTTCTTTAACCGAAATGAATCTCACAAATTTGTAAGCACAATCCGCAAACAATTCATGCTCGACTTAGGGGCTTTGTTCAGATTGCATCTAATTTATGGCTTCGCCTTGGGGAAGCTAAATCCCAGACTTCTCTCAATGAAGGATGCATGACGCATACTGGGTTGAACGTGCCCGTATTACCGACCAATTTTCTTCATTTCAGAATATACTATATATGGGTTTTATTTGATTGCGCTCGATTTAATTTTTGTGTGGCGTATTTGATTGAACGACCTTCGATGCATTTCTTGGTTATTTTATTTCAAGGCATCAATAGCCACAATTCGATACACTTGGCCACGCGAGGCACGTTCCAGGTTCGACCTTTTTCCCTCCTTTCCTCAGGCATGAACCAGCTCTGACCTCTCTACGATTAATTTCCAAGACGAGATTAACTGTCTCAAAGACCTAGCGACCGAAATGACATTTCTCTTCACACGAATCTGGGCAGAAACAAGTTATGTAATTGGCCATGGAGCCAGGTCGGTCTGTAGTAATTGAGCAAAGATGCCAAATGGCCTGAAGTTGGCCTGAATTTATGGCTAAAACTCAACATGAAATGGGCTGGGCTAAAAGAGAGAAACATGGAAAAAATGCCATAAAACCGCTGGAGAAAAGGAAAACGCAGCGCAGTTTCCACCACAACAGAGAAAGAAAGAAAATATTTATTTAGGCAAAAATATTGAATAGTTTTCAGGTTTTTTGTTGAAAATAGACGAAATGGAAATACTCTTCAGGGAGATATTGAAATTAGAGATTTTGATTTCAATTTGATGAAGTAATGATCCTTTTTCTTAAGTTTATAGTTTGCTTGCTCTGCCGTAATATATTTTTATAAATTTCTGTTCAGTGCCTTTGTCTGTCTGATCCTTTGTTAGAGTATCTTTCGCTGGATACTTCCCTGGCAAAACCTGTGCGCAGCTGTCAATAGGCGTGAAATACTGTGGCCCCAAAAACAACATGAACAACTATAATAACTTCCTGGTAAAAGTTGAACGCATCTCGTCCGGGATGATCTTACTTGGGATGTTGTTTACGGGATGAACAGCGGCGACGACTTGCCTAGCACAATGTGAAATTGTTGGGCGTCGAGTGGCCGTAAATTCAGCTCCAGGGCTTCGTATTTAGCCAAATATGGAGGAGATGAGTGAGCGCCACTTAAAGTACATACAAAGTTGCTTGTCAAAAATTCACTTTTTGTCTGTTTGTCTGCCGGGTTGTTTGATTGTTTTTTTTTTGTTTCTATTTTTGGGTATTTTCTATTATTGTTGTTGTTGTTTTTGGGTAGCTCATAAACATCAAATACAGCTGAACAATGCGAGTGGATTGTGGTTTGTGTGTGTTCGCTTTGGAGTCAAATTGTAGCCAAGGTCAGGGGCTCTGTGAACGAACTGAGACGACAGCTCAAGTGGGTTGAGGGTCGTCTCTCGTCAAATCAATGAACCTCAGCCCGTGGCGACCAAGATCAAGTACAAAGCAAAGCCCCTTTTAGAGGAAAAACTGGCGTTTTAACCCACGAAAAAACTTGCAGAATTTCACAAGTCGCGCCAACTGCAAATGCCCGCATAGCCAGAAGCACCAGCAGCAGAAGCCCGCTCTCATCAAGAGTCACACCTGTGCCTACCAGCTCCAGGACCTCAGTGGCTATAACCGCGCCCTCATGCCGCCGCTGGACAACACGGACTTTAGTAGCGCCTGGCGCCAGGTGAACAACAATACCTCCAGCCACTCCTGTGCCTACCATCAGCAGAAGGAGCAGCAGGAGGACTTGAAGAAGCACTACCATCACCACACCTGTCCCAGGCAGAGGAAAAAGTCCTCGACGCCCCTGCCGCCCGTGGAAACGCGTCAACAGCCTCAGCAGCAGCAGCGGAGATCCCGCTCTGCCTCTGCCAAGCCACGCCGGAACAGCTCGTATCACTCTTATGACGACCTGGACGTCTCCTCGGCGGTGCTCAATGCCGAGCGGAAGGTGGTGGCCAGTCTGAAGTACCTGTGCGCCTGCACTGGCGCCACCTTAAGGAATCTCTCCAAGAAGACCAAGGACCTGCACGCCAAGAACTATACCTACACAAAGGTAAATTTTAAGTGTTTTTTTTTTTTTTTTTACAATTTTGCGTATTGTTTAACTCTATTCTCACTAGTTTTTAGTTTAGAAAAATATCTAAAAATTATTTATTTTCAATATATTTTAGCAATTATTATATTAATCTTAAATACATAATTTTACCTGCGCAAAAAAGGATTTACAGCATCCATCAATATACTATTTACATTCCTCATTCAAACAACAACCTTCTTTGTTTTAAATTAATATACATACCTTAAATAAGATAAATTCAAACATTTATTGAATACAATCAAAGTACCCAAACATTTCCAATTTTATGATTATTTATTTTTTGAATGAAACGCAAAAAAGTGAACTTTTCGATTTCCTAAAATGTTTGCCTTTTCCCATTTATATTTTGCACTTGTTGTTTGGCTTTGTTTGGTGTGTGGCGGCTGACGAGTTGCAGCCACGTCGCCTGAGTCACATCCGGCTTAATTATGTTTACCCAATTGATTGTCTAATTGACACTAATTAATTGCTTGAGTTGCATGCAAGAATTTGAGGCTGAGGTAAAGCAATAGACTACTAATTGTAGCTCAATTGTTGAAGCAATTTCCATCTGTCGGTGTGCAGTGTTTCATTGAGAAAAACGTCGTTAAAGATAATTTATGTTTCATAGAAGAGTAGATTTTGTAGTGATAAGTTTAGAGATCAGCATAAATTAATTAAATTATTAATTAAAGATCATAATCTTACCTTGAAATAAATCTCTTATTTCAATAATATTTAAGGTAATCCTATTTCTTTATTTTCTATAAATAATATTTTGGCATCGATAAGGGGCATTCTTCTGCCTTTTTGCAGGAGATTCTGGAGCAGTGACTCAGTGACTCGCGTTTACCTATTTAAATGTCCACTTGCATCCCATAAATCAATGTCCGTTTATACTTGATTTAGCTCTGAGGATTGGCCTGTAAATCATTTTTAAGTAGCAATAGTAGTATTTCCTTCACTTTTGACGCAAATGGGGAATCGAACTGAGCTGCCATAATGCGTCATTAATTAAACAACAAAAAGGCAAGTGAACAGCGCGTATAAGGCATCAGTGTTTAACCAAGAAAAAAAAAACAAGACAGAACAAAAAATGCCAAATAAATAACAAATAAATTAAATAAATACGTATACGTGATACGTACATATGTATATTTGAATATATGTATGTACATTCCGCAAAACAAATCAAGAACGGCGGAAAAAGTTTTTTTTTTTTGGCAGATGCCGCTAAGAAAAAGTCGCTGCCGGCGCCGATGATCGTGAATCGGAATTGATTAAATGTTGCCTTCACATTGTATATGTAGCATATAGTATGTATATAACGTATAATGGATTGGGAAAGGGGAAGTGTGTGTAAATCAGCCAGCCGAAAAAATAATAAAATAAAACAGAAAGCGGCAATTAAGCTGAAGCATGCTACACAATTAGATAAAAACAATTGCAATTTTCTTGCTTATTTATATGGATTTTTAGCAGGAAGCGGTCTTAAAAAAAAGAAAAGAAACGTTTTCCCAGCTGTTGTTATTGTGGGAATTCTTCTCATCTCTGTTGCGAGCAACATCTTAATCGACGTCTAAATTTCTTCAAGTGCAAACGGATCGCTCGATTGCCACACTCGGCCTCCCCCTACAGTTTCCACATCGTGTCTTCTATTTTTGCAAGGCCATTGGGAAGTGTTTCAGCTGTTTCCAAGATCCATCTCTCCCAAAAGACCCAAAGTTTATGCACAATTACACAAAACACACGAAACAAATCGCTGCCTGCCGCCACTTAACGCGTGCTTGGCGTTGTTTCATGTTTTTTACGAAATATTAAAGTACAACGAGTACGACGAGTACTTTAATAAAAAATTTACGAAACGCTAACGAAGTAAACTAAACATTTGAGCAATTTCGTTCGCTTTTGTTTGGTGTAATCAAAGCGCATGCGGGCAATTAATTGGATCAACATGAGATTCGTGCCTGCCTGTCTGTCTTTCTGTCTAGGATGGATGACCCCAAGTACGCGTGTGTGTTAGGGCCCTCCCTTTTTATATTCCCCCCACACATAAAATCATGTTTATGTTTTCGCATTCCTTGTCGGTTTCTCATTTGGGGTCAGCTGTGCCTGCTGTCGCCCTATCTGTTGGGAGAGCAAAATAAAATAAATAAAATATTCATGTCTAACCGGACACACTGATAAAATTGATTTCATATTCTTGGAAATGTGGTTCAAGCTTTTCGATTGAATAATTTGAAATCTGAGCAGTAAAGAAGATTATTGTCACAAAATGTAGAGATTAAAGAATTTTTGATGTCACAATCAGCTTTGGAAATATAATCTGGCATGACGAAATTATTTCATTATCAAAGAGCGGGATTTGACCTTGTATATGGTTTACTTTTTAAGGCTTTCATTGATATTCTGTTGAATAATGTTTATATAAAATTATTTATTGCCAAAACCACACATATATTTTATTAAAAAAATAACAATTTAAAGTTTTAATTGTATGCCTCGACCATACCAGAACCCTTAATTTACTATCCCAAAATCCTTGCCTACTTTTTGGCGGCTGCAAAGAGGAAATACTGCAGAGAAAGTACTTAAGTCCTCTTGTTGCTTATTATTACTTTTTCGATTAGGCTAAAATGTAACATACGGATAAACCAAATATATAGTAATTATTTCAGAATTTAAAAACTGAAAATTAAGCTATGTCAAATTTTGTAAAAAAAAAGAAAGCTCCCTGGACCTGTAGAAAAGTAAAACTTAAAATTGTTTAAAATAAGCCACGTTAATTTTTCTCTGTGCTGGGCCAATAGAAAATCTTTTTATAGGGACTTTTCCTAATCCACGGCTTGTTGTAACTTTTAGCTTCTGTTTATTATTGGTGGGCGCCAGCACCACGCACACCCAATCACCGACACAGATCCAAGTGCCAGACACTTACCTATACCGCCGACGTGAACTTTGCGTGCCATTCCCTTCGTGGCTGCTGCTGCTCCGCGTTTATTCAACTCGCACCGCTTATGCTTATTCATTCACTTCTCGTTTAATGCTTTTTTCACGCTTTTGGCATGGCTGCGAGTAAATTTCAATTTAAGCACTTATGCCGCATTTATGTGGGCCCGTTTGTGTGCCCGGTATTTACATAGTTTTTACATAAACACAAAAGGTATTTTGTAAAGAGAGCTCAGCGCTGCCATTGTCGGTTGCATGATTTTCTAATTAGAATTTTAATGCTTTGGCGTTGATTAAGCGCAAATATGTGTAGCATTTTCCGGGGGGCGCTCAGAAAAGCGGGGGCCTTGGGAAAACTGCTGCTAAAATACATAACAAAGTGCGGCGTTGAATCACCACTTTTTCGTAACAAAACTATTTTCTCTATAAAGGAATTTTCTGTTTACATTTTTTAATAAGTGATTTTGCATTTACATAAATTTCGTCTTGCACAATTTTCATGTTGCCTCTCATTTCCAATTAGGCCAGAACGATTTGAAAAACATTTTAATTTTCATTTCTTTTGAAACATATTCGGTTGTGCCTATCCAACAAATTAGCAAAGAATTTATGTATCAATTAAAATACCGAGACTAGACAAGAACAAATGCTGTTTGGGAGCCTTAACACTGCCAAAGATGCCACACGAAGCGGAAATGGAAATGAAAATGAAAATGGAAATGGAAATGCCCGACAGCCGAATTTCCACAAAAACAAACAGTGTTTCGTGCACAAAACACATTTTGCACAAACCCCGAATGGCATATTGTTTATATTGAGAATATTTAAAATTTCTTGGGCTCGTATTAAGGGGAAATAAATTTAAAATACGTCGGATATTGCAGCTAAATTTAGATGGATGATACATTTAATTGCCATTGAATAGGCAGTGATCTTTGACTTTGACACAGATTTTCCATTTTCCATAAATATTTATTGAATTTGGAGATACCATACATGTACCATAAACAACAACAATATTTGGTTTAATTAATGGAGAAAATATATATTAAGTTGGATAAATATTTCTAGCATTTGGATGAAAATTAAGGCTATAGTTTAATCCCTGGTCTACATAAAGTTTCCACACAAAGTTAAGGGAAAGACAAACACATTTTAGTTTTAGAAAGTTCATTTCACCTTTACTTTGACTAATCCACTTTCCGTTTTTTCCTATTTTACAGCCCACGTGGCGCCTTTGGGGCGAGGAGCACGAGAAGAATGCAATTTTCACCGTCTACCTGAAGAAGGTGCGCTACCACCGACCAACGCCCACGGCCAGCAATGTAAGTAACTCTTGTAATCAATTACTTAACCGGATAACATCGCTGGCTGTTCATTATTTTAAATTGAAAATCCCTCGCCCCTTTATCCCTTGAATTTATATATATTTTTATTCTCCTCCAGGACTCTGATGATGAGATCTCCCATTTAGAGTGGGAGACAGTGCGAGTGCGCTTTGTTAAGGCGGCGACACTGGCCCGTCTGGTGGAGGCTTTGGCCACCGACGACGGGGAGCTGGAGTCGACGTTCATCAACGTGTTCCTGTCCACATACCGCACCTTCTCCACGCCAAAGCAGGTGCTTAGTCTGTTGACGCAGCGCTATGATGCGCTGCACGAGAAGCACCTGGAGGAGCTGGAGCAGGCACAGGAGAGTGGCCAGACCATGGACCCGGCCTACGATCCGCATGCCTCTATCCATGAGCAGCACAAGAAAACGCTAGTCTCGGCGCTGCATGTGTGGCTGGATGGATTTCCAGAGGATTGGCATGAGGACAACCTGCAGCAGGTGGGAATAAAAATTAAAGAAATTTTTATTTTTTAAAAATTTATCAATTTAATCATTTTCTTGGCAGATCCTGGGCTTTGCCACCAAGCGACTGAAACGCTCCGACCTGCACATCAAGGTGTTGAATCGTCTAGAACGGCTCATTCGCCAGGCTTGTTATGGAAATGGCGGCAGTGGTGGCGGCGGCGGAGGTGGTGGCTTGGAGGGCAATGGCCTTTCGTGGCTTTCGGCTGCAGGCTCTCAGCCGGTGCAGCAATTTCTAATTCCCACACACTATGGCTCCTCGTACGACCTCACCGATCAGTTTAATGGTCTGTATCTCTCGCCCATGGGTCATGGACCCATCTACCGTGGACCCACACATTTTCTGCAGGCCTTCCGCTTTCCCCACGTGCCCGTCCGGCACTTTGCCGAGCAGCTGACCCGCATGGACACGGAGCTGTTCAAGCGTCTGATACCCCATCAGTGTCTGGGACATACATGGGCGCGTAGGGATAGCGGCGGATCGGAGACTGTGGTGGCCACCATTAACCAGTTCAATGCAGTGCTCTTCCGGGTGGTGTCTAGTATCCTGATAGATCGGCTGAAGCCTCAGGTGGGTTTTATATTGAAACTAAAGTATTAGAATATTAAATATTAATAATTTATCTTTATCAGGAGCGCGCTCTAAACATTTCACGATGGATTGACATTGCCCAAGAGCTGCGCATGCTCAAGAACTTTAGCTCGCTCAAGGCCATCATTTCGGCTCTGAACTCCAATTCCATCTACAGGCTCTCCAAAATCTGGGAGGTTTTGCCCAAAGAGAGGGTGAGTCTGTCATAACTTTGGATATACCAAGCTTTACTTAACACTTTTCCTTATCTCTTCACCCAGATGGAAGTCTTTACGGAGCTGGCGAGAATTTGTTCGGAGGACAACAATGCCTGGACCCTGCGAGAGGTGCTGAAACGTGAGGGAACGGCCAAGAATCCGGATCCAGGCAGCGACCAGAGTGACCGGCACCTGCAGAAGCTTATCCTAAACCTGGGCACTCAGACCTCCCATGGCACGATACCCTACTTGGGTACCTTCCTCACCGACCTGACCATGATCCACACGGCCAATCCCGACTACCTCACCGAGGACAAGCTGATCAACTTTGACAAGAAGCGCAAGGAGTTCGAGGTTCTGGCGCAGATCAAGCTCCTTCAGGGCGCGGCCAACACTTATAATCTCCAGGCGGATGCCCTTTTCGATCACTGGTTCAACTCAATGCCGGTCTTTGATGAGCGCGAGGCCTTCGAGCTCAGCTGCAGGCTGGAACCGCCGCCGCCAGCTCCACGTAAATCGGTGGTCAGCACGAATACATCGCTCACCAACACGACCAACTCGTCGACGGCCTCGATTATGGGCCACCGAAAGACTGACTCCATACACTCCAACTCGAGCAGCGGAGCGGGATCGCAGTTCTACTGCGAGCTGAACAGCAGCACCAGCTCCAGGCACAACTCCCTTGACCGGGATGCCCATCACCAGCATGCCTCCCTCATGTCCGCCTCGAGCAGTGTGTCCAATCTGTCGCTGGACTCAAGCAACTCCGGCGGTCGGCAGTCCGGCAAGCTTACACACTCGCAGTCCATGGGCAACGGCCTAAAGTCCCACGGGAATGGCACCACCACGAATGGCGGCTCGCCGCACATCAACGCCCAGCTGGTGCAGCCCTCGGGCGGAACTCCGCAATCCGCTCCAGATTTCTACATCATCCGGGTCACCTACGAGACGGACAACATCGAGCTGGACGGAATTGTGCTGTACAAGAGCATAATGCTGGGCAACAACGAGCGAACGCCGCAGGTGATACGCAATGCCATGCTAAAGCTGGGCCTTGAGGATGATCCGGACAGGTTCACCCTGGCGCAGGTGCTGCCCGACAAGGAGCTGGTCATGCCGAAGAATGCGAATGTCTACTATGCGGTCAACACGAACTACAACCTCAACTTTATCCTGAGGCCGCGCAAGGAAGAGGGCGTGGCGGGCAGCTAGTCCACAGCCGTGCCCCTGTCCCAACTGTGGTGTCTGGGATACGAGGGCGAGGAGTGAGGAGTGGGAAGTGGGGATTAGTGATTGTACATAGCTAGAGCTCGACTCGTCCATGACAAAAACTGGATATTCTACCTTAGTTAAGTTATTTATTGAGAGAGGAGAAAGGAGAGCAGAGGAAATCAATTCGATTAGCGATACCGATTATTTCGATAAATGGCTTTCGATTTCAACCCCGTCAATTAGTAATTATTGTAATCTCTGATTTCTCCCAGACCTAAACCCAAAACATATATATTATATAGAGACTCTACTGGAATATTTGCTGATATTTACACACTCAAGATACTATATATTTATGTATATGTACATATTATATGTATACACAACCATTGATATTCTAAATGTGGTACAATAATTTTGAATCTTGGAACAGATATTAAGTTAAATCTGAACATTACTTTGAGGATTTTCCACACACACAAACAACAAAGCGTATTTGTATAGATGTTTTTACCCACTGTACGTGTATTAAAAATACAAAATATACAATTAACGATAAGTCCGATGAGTGCACAAAAGCAGATAATGTTTTATCGATAACTTTAGCCGGTTAAGAAATATTGTATTTGAGTTTTTGTAAGTAATCTATACTGAAAAGTAACGAGAGAATGAAACAATTATACATTTACGTTCTATATTAGGGATCTGCTTAGATTTATACATATTAAATATGCTAAACTGAAGTAAGAAACGAAGAAAAACAAATTAATATTGTAAATAAATAAATGAAAATGCGATAGTTTGTGTTCTTCTGCAAATAAATTGTAACAAAAGAAAGTGAAATGTGTTTAATTTGATAATTTAATGTCACAAATTAAAAAAACAAAAGTAAGTATGAACAATAAAAAAATAAAAATCAGGTTGAGCTACATATAAAATTGCTCACAAAGTTACCTATCATTTCTAAACTCCCTATCAATTATTAGAAATCTCTAGTGTTTCCATTTCTGATTGGATTTGTAAATTCCCAAATAAATCTCTGTGGCCCGATCTTCCCCAAGCCCTTCATTCCATTATAGGTATTAGTAATCCAGCGAAACTGATTCCCAACTTTGATTAGCCCGGCTTGGGCCATGTCGAAACTTAACCCCCAACAAGTCGGCGGCAAAAGTTTAACCCATTTCGAAGCGAAGCGCGAAGGGAAAGCCGATGCCAAGAGAGAACTTGGCCAAGGCTTCAAGCCAAATCAGCATCCGCAAGGCTGAAAAGGAAGGGGTTAGAAGAAAGGACCAAGTTAGCGGGTCAAAACATCTCATTACATTTGCAGGCTGGCGACACACACACACACACACGAAAGGGACACAAACGAGATGAAGGCAGTAAAACTGAAATAAATTACTTTTTTGGCTTTTTAACAACTTTTTGGCTGTTGGAAACGAAAGCGAAAACAAGTTGCACCTCCGACAAGCGTGACCCTTCCCCAAAACTTTCGCTGAAAACAAATTTCGTTATCCTTTTAACCCCGGCAGCAGCGGCGCTTATAATTTTTCGGCCCACACAAACTTTAATTAGATCACTTCAATGACAAAAAATAAATCTCGGGCCGCAATAATAAAAGCCACAAAGAGCCAAACAACAAATTGAGACGAGGAAGCGGGTGCAGAGACTGAAAAGCTCTCCAAAAACAAACTTTTCCAAACTATGTAGTTAGGGGAAACGGAGAAAATCCGCATCAGGCATCAAATGGAAATGGAAATGAGTTGACTTGACGTTGACGCTGGCGCTGAGGCTGCTCCAAGTGGGGGGCTGGAAAGTTGGTGGGTTGGCTACATCAAAGTCGAGTGCTGACAAAGGGGGCGAAGCGGTTGTAGAGGATTCTATGTTGTAGTTTGTAGTGAAAGCTCCGGGGTTAACAATGACGTCATAGTTGTGCAAGTCAAGAGCACACACAGAGCAAAATAATGACAATAACAGTTAAATGATATTTTTTATTGAGGGATTATTATATTAAAAGCTTTAAAAATGTATTTAAAATTATGGTAAAAATTTGCAGTATGTACAAAAAATATTTACACTGAGTTTGGGACCTTCAAAAATAAAATGCATATGTTTGGACATATAATTAAGAGTTTTAAGCCGCCTAATGATTTCTGGAGACACCTAGATACACATACATAGTTAGTTAAAAATGTATTTTTATACGATTATATCAAAAATATATTTCTCTCTGTGTATAGTTCCGATGGCGGGGGAAATGTAGAAGGTGAAAGTAGTTTTTAGCGTACAAACTCATTTCGTCATAACCGACAAGGAATAATCAATAACCTCAAGCAGACACAATGACGCAGCCAGAATGACATAATTCCACCCACAAACACACACAGACACACATCCACCCAGATACATGCATACATACATACGAGTGAAATTGATAAGACAGGGTCACAACTGCAGGTCAAAACAAGAAATTCAATTAAAAAGTTCTCAAAGGAAGTGCCAGTAAAGGGAGGGTGCCCACTAGTATCGTGACGACAGTCTTGTGTGGCCTTCTCCAAAACCCCAACCGCCACGCTCCCCTCCCAGGACTACACCCTCGTCCTTAACGATTCCCTCGACCAAACAGCATACCAGCGTACAAAGCACGTGTACATTTCCATCGACACCACGCGGAACCTTCGAACCAAAAAGCAGCCACACAATGAAAATATATGAAAGGAAAATGTAGGAAAAATAATGAACGGTCTCCTGAATACCCTAGACATTAATTCTTTTTAAATACATAGAAATTTCTGATACAAAAAATTTTAGATACCATATCAGTGCATTTAGTCAGAGAAATCACTAGGATTTTGATATCCTAGTAAATCCTGTTAGACTTTAAAAATTAAAATTATTTTATTTTAATTAATTTTCCAATTATCTGTAAATATTGAAGATCTATAAGTTCAGTGGGTAAGTAAAAGCTTGGGAATTTTCGGGAATCCTCATGCAAGCGTATAAAAACATCAAACTGTAGAGGCATCAAGCCGTTATTTTCAGTTGCCTTCTTTTGAGCGCTTTTCCTTGGGCAGGCGAGAATGCAACAACGTGTCGTGCCCTCACTCACACCAACACCCCTCTATGCTCTCGCCATCTCCCACACAGGCTCAGGCACAGCTTCCCCAGAGAGACAGCGTGAGAGAGAGACTAAAGGACCTCAGCTACCTGATAAACTTGGCGTTCCCAGCTTCTTCTTCTCCGCAGAGCTGCTGCTGTCACACGTTTTTGACGTTTCCTTTGCCAGATGTGTTGAGTTCCTGCGTGGGAGAGAGAGATAACACAAGAGCGGACTCCGAGAGAGAGCTTTTCTGCAACCGTTACCTGGTCCTTTTTGGGTCCCAGCGGATGGGCTTCTTTTCGCTTTTCGGACTATTGAGTGAGTTGGTTTTGCTGCCAGCTGCCTCTCTCTTTAGGAAAATAGGAAAAGTGGGGAAGAAGCGTCGGAGCAGATAGGGAATAGGGGCGGATTTCGGGAGAGAGCGGGAAGCGGGGTTTCAGGGGAGGCTTTTGATGGGCGCGGGTTTTGTTGGATGGCTTTTATGGCTACACCCAGATACTTAATTGGGCGAAAGCCTCATTTATCCATTGGAAACAAAGCAATTGTATTTCGGAATTATCTTATTTAAATATTTTCTTAGATTTAAATTTAAGGCAAAATAATGTCTATAAAGGTTATAAGTCATAAAAAATACAATTTTTGTATTTTCAAGGTTTCAAGGTTTTCAAGGTTAATAAAATTTTAGTTACATATATTAAATATTTACTACTTGCTAGCATAAAGTAAAAACTTTTTATTAAAAATAATATTATAAAATATATAAATATTTGTCTATATAATAAATAATGCTAGCATTCATTTAATAATAGTCACAATGTAGAACTAAAAATATTTACAATGTAAGCTACACATTTTTTACAAAATTTGGTTAATAAACACACTCCCACGAATTCTCTGAAAATAAAAAAATATTTAATATTATTCGGGGAATATTGTATCTCTTGCATCTAAAAATTTTTCAAGTGCACAATTACGTCTACATTTTAGGTGCATGTGGACCTGGTGCCCATAACAAACGTAACAAACGTAACGAAAACAATTACACGAAAGAAATCCTCAAAAAGCACACGGGAAACGAGACTGAGAATACAGCCCCTCAAGCTCCTCTCTCTCCCCGTTTCGCCCCGCTCATCCACCTGCTCAGGGACTGCTCAGTGAACATTAAAATAACAAAATCCAAACAACGCAAACTTTGAGTGCAATACCAACAAGAGAAACCTAGGACACGGAATCAGAGAGAGTGGCACTGGAAGAAAAGCTGAAAATATTAATTATTTCACAAACTAATTAGTTAATTTGGGGGTATTTAAATTTGTTGGTAGTCAGAATACTAATTTAAATTTGTTGGTGTTCTTTATGTTATTACACTTTTAAAGTAATATAATAGCATCCAGATTCTTATCTAGTCCTTTCAGGGGTAATCAAAATATAGCTGCAAAAGTCTTACAGGATTTTTAGGATTCTATAAAATACAAAATTCTATAAAGTTTAGATTACGAATATCTTAAAGTTTCCGCTCTCATTTATTTCATAAATTAAAAAATGATTATTTCTCAAAATGTAGTCCCAGAGAGGCAGTGAGTGCGAAGCTCGCCAGGACGTCGCCAGTCAGTCTCGGCGGGGATTCCGCTCTCGCCCTCGCGCTCGCTTGCTCTCAATCTCTATCCCTCTCTCTGGCTGCGTGGAAGCCTACAAAATCGGGGAAAGCTTTTGGGCCGAGGCCTCTGCGAAAGCGAAGCCCACAAAGTAGTCGGAGGTGGAGCCAAACGGTCAGGACGCGGAGCTCCGCTGAAAAATAATAGAAAAATACAGAAGCAGAGAGCGAGGGAGGAGAAACTACTAAAAATCGCAGCCCAAATCGCGCTTCGTGGAAAACAAAGAGATAATCATTAAAATAAACGCAGAGGCCCCCTGCCGAGTAATCCGACCAAACCAAACAAAGTAACCAACGGGAAAAGTGTTTCGAAAATGCCAGTTAAAGAAAAACGCCAATTATGGGCAGCCTAAGGCGCAAGAAGGAGAGAGACAGAGCCACTCTGGCTCTTCCATGTTGTTGTGTGTAATGTGTGAAACGATTTTCCTCCTCCAACATTCTGTTTCTTCGTTTTCATTTTTTTTGTTGGCAATATGCACGGGGCCTGTAGATACAGCCAAGACCAGGCCGAAATAGGGCCTCAGAGAAGTCCTCTTCATTAAATTGGTTGCAGCGGAAAAAAAAGAAAATTTAAGAAGAAAAGAGGCAAGAACGGGGAAACTTTTTGAGGAAAACACCAAGGAAATAATAACCTTGAAGGCTCCTGGCCAAGGCTCTCGACTCGCTGTTCGAGGCCCGAGGCACTTCTGGGCTCGCGTACAACATGGCGTATGGTTAATAAACCGAAAATAATAAAAACATGTGCAACAAAATGTGCGTGCGTGCGCGCTTGTGTGCGTGTGTGCCAGTGTGCTAGTGTGGGTGCCAAATAAAATATTAAGCAAATAAATATAAGCGACTCCGCGAGAACTCGCAACTCTACGCGATTCCCGATGACGCATTCGAGAAGAGTAGGGCAGAAGGTTAAATTACACAAAACGTCAAATCCAACGCCACGTACGACAGCGCGTTATTCGGAGTCGCCAGTCCGAAATTCGGAATCGGTCGCGATATAAATTCGTTCAGAGAACAGAAACTAATAGAGCTCCCCCGTAATACCCAGTTCTATCTGAAAATTCTCTGCAAATAAAAAAATATAAAAATATACTTATGTATTCGGATAAATAATACGAAATAAAAAGTGTTGGAATTACTCTGCAGAATCTCAAGCAAAATATATTTCAAAAATTTACTCAACTAGAAAATGGGCTTAGCTCTCTTCTAAGAGAGGGAGAGAGTGAGCTTGGCCCGAGAGAGAGAGGAGAGCGTCCTGTTCGCGAACTCACCACGATAAAGTACAACAAAGGAGGAAATACTTTCACTCTCGCCACAACGTGGCGGCATCGAGAGGCAGGAAGCGCATAAAGTGACAGACGGACGGACGGACAGACAAGCGGACAACGGCGCTGGGAAAAACTCAAAGGGAAAACTTTTTGCATGCCACAAGCAGTAGCAGCAACACTAGCAGCAGCACCACCAGCAGCAGCGGGAGCGTCAGTAGCAGCATCAGCATCAGCTGACTGGCGCAGGAAGCGCGGCAGCAGGACAACAACTGTGTTGCGGACAGGACGAGCGTCCGGTCCTGTCGCAATCAATTCAATAGGAGCCTCCAGCAAACACTGGCCACGGACTCCGCCACCACCAACCACACAAACACACACAGGCAGAGAGACAGAGAGGCCCCAGCAACGGCAGTTTTAATGTATCCTTAGAATTCCAAACAGGTGAGCATGCAACCCGAAAAGTGAACACACACAGATAAGGCTCAAATATGTAGAAAGCTGTGAAAGGACTTGTGATGCTCGCATAATAAATCATTGTGTTTAGAGTTTTGAATGGGGCGATAAGTTTGGATGTGTTTGCTTTGCAAAAAGTTGAGAATATGTCACCGGAGAAATAGAATGAATATGTTTTGCAGTTCATTTTTGACATATGTATATTGAAGAGAATATGCGGATTTATAAATAAGAATAACATTTGTATAATTTTCAATTAAAATCCAGCAGGGAAGAAATGATTTGAGGGAGAATTAATCTCTTAAAATATTGAAAACTGTCTTGCTTAATGTTTGGCTTATATTCGCAACAAGTTTTTCAAAATGTTGCTAGTTTATTTTCTTTCTTTCTTTAAAATATAGTTTGCTATAATTTACAACAAATTTTTTGAATTCTTTGGAAATGTTTAAAATTGTTGAATACTTGAAAATATGGATTTTTAAAATATTTAAACGTTAAAAGAAATGGTGCTAGAGATGTTTCACATTCTAAATGTTTGTCTTCAAAGCAAAGAAAAATGTAATTTTAATTTTAATAAGACAATTTGATGTTACTTAAAATTCACTTATATTTTTAATCTGATAAAAGGTGACTCCTCTTACTTCCTGGGATACTCCGATTTCAATCTTTGCCACTAGTTTTCTGTCCGGTTTATCCAAATAATTAAGGCACCTCTCCTCCAATTGAGTATGAAATCCTTCCCCGAAAGCCATTCTTGCCTTCAAGGACACGCCTCAGTTCTTCCCTATCTCAAGCAGCGTTCGGCATTCGCACCCTTCAAACGCTCTTCAATTACAGCACTTTTATTCTTTTTCTTCGCTCTTCACGCTGCAATTTTGCCTTTAATTGCGACCGCCCTCGGTGCAGTCTTAATTTGCATAAATTTTTACGCGAACCGCCCCCTCGTTCGACTTTCCACTTACACTCGTAATAACCACAACTCAGTTTCAATTAAAAGCTCAGCCATCAATTATGCAAAGCAAAAACGATGGCAGCGCGCCGAAAAATTAAGCGGCCAGCAACAAGAATGCTGCATACTTTTCGGCGACCCAGAAAGAGCGAGAGAGAACGAGGCGGCGGAGTAATAATAATCAGGCCTGCTCCGGTAATCGAAAACGGTAAGATTTTTTCGTTTTCGTTTTTGA
>JAEIIJ010004403.1:0-11099 GCA_018904815.1 Drosophila ogumai
AAGAACCCTACTATTCTGTATGTTTGTATCTTTATCTGTACGTATACCTGTATCTGTATCTGTATCTGTATATGTTTCTGTATCTGTATCTGCATCTGTAGCTTTAGCTGTAAGTGTAACTGTATATTTCATGGCGTTGGCTTGCTCATATGCATGACGCCAGTGCGGGTGTTGTATAAATAAGAAATGTTCACGCATCCTTTGAGTCGACTGTTGATGTTGCCTTTCCCGCTGCTGCTCCTTTTCCTCCAGCTCCTCCTCCTCCTTTTTTTCCCTCTCCCGCTGCTCATCCCGACATCCTCCTCCTGTCGCCTTTGTCGTTTTTATTGCCCGGCTGTCAATATCCGTGTCCGCATCCGTTGGCACATTCGCTGGCGCCTCGCCGGCCTCCGTTTCGCAGGCACTTTGCACACTGACCTTTGACTCCCACGTGGCCCATCAGGCAGGTCCTGCCAGCTCCTGCCAGTGTCAGCTCCTGTTCCCGTTGCCTTTTGCGACCTTAAGGATATGTGTGGCCATAAACAACAGGATATGAAATGAGTGCCCCGAGTGGCCTCTCTCTCCGGTGGCTCTTATTCAAATGCGACCTCTCACCCATGACCCCGCCCCCTGACACCGATATCCTTGCTCCTGCTCCTGCTCCTGCTATCCACTCGCTTGCCCTTGGCTACGCACGATTTAAATTAAATTGCACTTGACGCATTTTCCGACACAGCCACCCCCCGCCTCCGCTCCTGGTGATTCAATTAGTGCGCCTAGGTCTAGACTCTGGCCCCGCTCCTTCCCGTAAATAAATAATAAATGTAATCCCCCAGCAGGATAAAGGATTGGAGCGGCCCAGGTTCGTTGAACTAGCAAAGATCACAGGGGGGCAGGAGGGATGAGTGGATATATTGATGGATGGCCGGAGGATGTGCGGCCTGAAAGGAGCTGAGGATGAATAGCTGGCAGGAGAATGGATTGACGGACAGGACGGAAAATGCTAAGGAATAACAAAGAACACAGGAAATAAAACCTAAATTTATGTTTTATAATTTATAATAATTTTTGTGCTTTATTTAACTTCAAGTCCCTGCTACCGTTGACAAGGCCAATTCTACCTTTTAAATGACTCCGTCAAAGGCCAAGATCCCACAAAACCGATAGTCCCTCTCCTGGAAGGGACTCTTTTACGGTTCGCAGGAACAAGAACAGGAACAGCAGCTCCGGGGAGCTCAGAAATCTAATTTAAAATCTGCACACACACAGCGGCGGAGGCTGCAGGAAACTGCAGCTGGAGCAGAGACTGGGGACCGGGTCAAAGGCCAGCGACAACAGACAACAGATGCTGGCGGTGGGCAGGAGTAGGTCTGTGTCCGTGTGTGTGTGTGTGTGTGTGTGTGCACCTGGCCAAAGCTAAAGGTAACCAAAGGCAGGCAGGCCAACGGACAAAGCAACAAAATCAAACCCGGTTGTTGCGATTTAATCTTCAATCTTCTAAAGATGCTGCTGCTCCTGTGCCTGTGCTGGTCAGATGTTTGCCTATTTTTATTTTGCTTTAAAATTTCCTTTGACAAGAAAATATAATAAAAAGTAATAATGGTTAATACCAAGATATATGTATTTATAATGAATTATTCAAATAATAATTAAAAGTGTTTAAATTCTAAGGAAATTAGGAAAATGTTTAATTTTTATTAATTTTTTCTGGCTAATTAATTTTTGCCTATTTTTATTTTGATTTAAAATTCCCATAAAGTTTTCCTTTTTGTTGGAGCTAAAAATATAATAAAATGTAATACCTTTTTATTCCTAAGATATATTTCAAATTAATCTTAAAACAATATTCAAAAAATCGTTTATTTCCAAGGAAATTAGGGAAATGTTTTTATTTTATATTATTCTTTTTTATTGACTTTGTTTTGGTTTTTTGTAGTTAGAATTTTGGCTATTTTAATATTATTTAAAATACCCAAAATGTAAAGCCATATTTTTCGAACTAAAAAAAGAATATAAAATTAGTACCAATTTATTTCTTATATATATTTAAAATTTATTATTCAAATAGTACCTAAAACTCTTTAATTTCCAAGGAAATTAGGAATATTATTCTTGTTTATTGTTTTTTTACTGCCTATGCCCAGCACTATTTCTTGAGGTTGCCTTTCTCTTGTTTCGGTAGCCCAGTTCCCGTATCCGTATCCCTGTTTTTTGTTTTTTTTTTCTTTGTTTGAAAGCAACAAAAGTACCTCCTGACCAAACCCATACACCTTTACGCTGAACTGTGAAGCTACCAATGTTAAACACCTGCCCACCAAAGCCAACACACTCGAGGATGCAGCTGCTCCTCCTTCCCCCACTTCAACTCCTCTTCCCACTCCCCTTCAGAGACCATTAGGAATTGCAGGAGATTCGAGGGACTTTAGGAATTTGAGAACAAAATGCAGAGGCCGTGGGGCACGCACCATGGAGTGCTTGTGGCAGGAACAACTCCAGTTCTAGGCTAGGAAAAAAATACCAAGCAAAAAATTGGGTCTAAAATATGTAAAATATTAATTCAATTATTAAAGAAGAAGTTTTTTCTAGTACGTACAATATTCATAAATATTATGATTTAAGAAACCTTTAATAAATATTTTTAGAATTTCAAGGGAATATTTATTATTTATACTTCCGAGTTGCTTGTTATTTTTTCTGAATTATTAATAGCCTTAAAGAGTCCTACATAAATATTTTTGCAAACTTTCTCAACCTTCTCAATGGTTTCTCTCAGTGTTTAAATAGGCATTCCCTGGACCAACAACTTGCCGCTCATTCCTTTTCCCCTTGGAGTGCTCTGGCTGAACATTAAAATGCTTGGATGGATGCTCCTCCTGGCCAACAACAACAACGACGACAGGATGTTGGAATTCGGCAGGAATCTCGGCTGAGAATACATTCACATTTATGGCATAGAGTGGTGGATGGTTAACAGGTAATTTGCTCGAAATTTAAATGAATATTCTTTGTTTTTTTTTTTGGGGCAAAAACAAAAAACAAGACTAGGACGAAAATCCCTCTCAGGGAGTTTCAGTGTTAAACAATTATTTATAAAAAATATATATGCACTCTACAAATTTATAAAAGCTCAAATTTTACCTCGAAGATGAATTTTGTTTTTAACAAATTAGTGTCAAGTTAACAGAAACATCTATAAGGAAATTACAATTAAAAAGAGAGCAGCATGTAAATCATTTTTTTGCCCAGCAGAAAATTACAAATATTTTGGAATAATATTTATTACTTTTTATTATTTTTTAGTAAGATTAAAACTAAGATCAACTTCAAGCTTAATATTCCAGGAAAAGTCTCGGAATATATTGTAAATAGTGAATTATGTATTTGCTTACCAGGAAGTTACAGAAATAATATTAATTACTTTTCATAGAATTAAATTTAAATTAAATGTTCTTATATTATCCGCACTGTGTAGACACACTGCGTATACGTAACGTATACGTATACGTAATGCATCTGTAAGCTGATGCCTGCCTGTGGTAATGTACATATCTGCCTCTGCACTTGTGTCCCTAATCCAAGGTGTTCCCCACCTCGCCCCGTCATGCCCACTTGGGCAACGCAAATGAGGCCGTGTTGCAGGGTCCGATATCCTGACACTGCCACATGTCGCACAAATCAATTAGCATTAATTAGAATCCAATTACATTTTAATCAACATTTTGCCCAGCGATTCAGTGGGGAATCGGAGCGAGGGGTAAGGAAGAGTTCTACCAGCTAGCACTCACATCCAGCTGTGATTCTGGGGGCTGCTGGCTGGAGCAACTGGCAACTGGCAACTGGCGGCAACTTGCAACTTGCAATTCATGCAGCCAACTTTGGCAACTTAATTGCGGGGGCGGCGCCACTGCCGCAGGACAAGCCAAAAAAGAACTTTCATGGACAGTTGGCACACTCAAAAATGGCCACGAATAAGACTCTTCTTTGAGGCGATTCAATTGAGTTGCCTGGAAATGTGGCTTTAAAAACGAAGGCCAAATGTTTTAGAGAAAAAATAGAGACTAACTTGAAGTTCTTAAAGATAATTACCTAAAATTAAATCAAGTTATTTTATTGATATAAAAAATATATATAAAGTCACTTTACCCTTTGTTCCTGCCATTAATTCACTCATTTTTAAAGCTCAAAATATATTCAAGCCATTACCAATAATTCTTTTCTACTTTTAAACTTTAAATCATATTTTTCTTGATTGCAAAATGCAAAACAAAGGCATTTGCATGATTAATTATGCAAAAAAAATTCGAAATTGGTTAAAAAAAAATGCAATTAAGTAAAACAATATTGAATACAGAAAATAGAAGGACCTATAATAAATTCATGGATTTAAAATAAATGGAAAGAGCATCTTTCTCTGCCTGCATTTCCACCGGAAAACCTCTGGGCCCGGCCGGGCAACTTTTCCTCGGCAATTTCGGGACTGGGAAAACTTTCGCAACAAATGCAAATGCAGCTGGAACAATTTTCTTCTGGCGTTTGCCATTCGACGTTCGTTTTTTCGGAATATTTTTCGGGGTTTCTGGCTTGGTTTTTCGGAAAGTTTTCCACAGTTTCCACTGGACAGCTGGATGGATGCTGCGGCGACGGCGGCCACCATTTGGCTTTTCAATTAAGCGGCTCAAAGGCACCTGGCCAACGACAATCGACGGCCAGCGAATGCAGCAGCAGGCCCGGCTAAATGGGAAACTAATCAAAAGTTGGCAATCAATTTTGATTTCTGTTTTGTTAACAGCAATTGGAAAAGTTTGATGGGGGAGCCAAAAAGGTATGCATTATGTGTGTGTATGTATATAAAAAACAATCATTTGATTCCGCAAGAATCCCTTTTTGGGCTTTCCCTTTTTGGGGATTTCCCTTTTCTTGTTTTTCTTTTTTTTTGTGGTTGTGACTATGCCAGCGGCAGGATAATTGCGGGGACTTGCCTGCTGCCGCTGACAAAGGGTGCAAAGAGGGTCCTTGGCTGATTGGGAGATTAAAGTTTAATAAGATTATAAAGTCATTTCGGGTTTGTCTCTGTCTGTCTTCTGGGGGGAGTGTGGTGATCCTAAATAACGGCGTTGTAATTATATTTCACACCCCACACACCGCGGAATAATACCTGGCGAGGAAGAGGGAAGCCGAGGGACTTTGGCTAACTTTAAGTTTATGAACTTTTTTTGCAATCAGAAAATATGGAAAAATTAATATTTAATTGAATATTTATAATATATTTTTTATCTATTTTATTTTTAATTTTTAGTTTTTCCTTAAAGCAAGCTTTCTTCTTATAATAAACACATTCTATAGTGTCTATCTTTCAGGGAAAAATATTTGAAAATTTCCCCCGGAAAGTGATTGGCTCACAGATATGGCTAGCAGCTCCTTCCGCTTGAAATGCTTCTTTGCTTTCCAAAAATGAAAGCTTCAATTTCGCTCAAAATGCGGTTTGCGGATTGCCCAACCTGCGCTGCCGTATTTTGCTCTCCCCTCATGGATCCTGGATCCTGGATGGCCTGCTGTCGCTTTTTCGTGCTGATGGCTTTGGGCACACACCCACCCACACACACAGAGTTGCTGTGCCGCCATGATGGGTCCTTTGATGTTGCCGTTCATTTCCCGTTTCCGGCGAGAGCGTGGAAAGCTATGCCCGCTATTCCCAGGCGCTTGGCCAATGACCGCTGCATCCTTTGGACCAGTGCATTGTGCAGCCCTCAGTGCCATTAGCACACACACACACACACACACGCGCGCAGCCATATCCCGCCATATTCCACATCCTGGAGGGGCACCAAACAAACGGCCTTTTGATCCATTGTCCTGGCCCTGTGTGCTCCCTACTGGATTCACTTGGCGCTTTTATGCGGCCGCTGAGCGTCAAAGCGCGAACAGGACGAAAGGACACTTCACAACCGGAGGTGAGTTCTTGCCAGCAAGTGGCGTAAAAAAAGTAAATACAATAAGAACGAAAGGAATCAGTCAGAAAATACAACCAAGCATTCAGGACTCAATTGTCCACAAATTAAAGGAGTTAACAAAAGGCTGCTTTCAGATATTTTTTATTAAACTAAATACCATTAATTTACTTTATACAGGTCCTAAAATATTTTATATATTTAATATAAATATTTAAAACGACTCAACAAAAGGAGTTCTTGATATATGAAATAACTTATTTTATATGAGAAAAATATTATTTTTAGATTAAAATCAACACAGAAACCGAAAAAAGAAAGTAATATATAACTTAAAATATTAAATTCCTTCTTTTATTAATATAAAAATATAATTTTAAGATTAAAAACCACACAGAAATCGTAAAAAAACATATAAATAATTGCTTCTCTAACATAATTTCATAATTTTTAAAGGCTTACAGCCTCACATTTCTCAGATCTTACAACTCCATCCCTTTTTTGCATTTTACTTCACATTTTCCCCATTTTAAATTGAGCTTTCAGCAAATAGAATAAAATAAAAGAAAAATAAACCTCCCTGATAGTCAATGGTCCGGAAGCGAGATTTATATGGGAGGCAGCCTTGGGGGAGGAACCAAAGGAGGACCGTTCAAGTTGGAGCCGCTGCCTGGAGGAGCCGGAGGAGCTGGAGGCTGCTGCAGCCACATAATTCAATTAGTTATAGCCGTGCTTATTTTGCTCGGCTTCCTTTGCTCCATAACCCGTGGCATGTGGCATGTGCCATGTGGCATGTGCAACATGTGTGGGTACACCAGTCTGTTGCAGCAATTAAACGGGAATTTCATTTCGACGACGGCGCCAGGACCAGGACCAGCGCCAGCGCCAGCGCCAGCCAGTTGCCGCAGCAACAGAAGCAGCAGGAGCTGCGGAACAGCACAGTAAATGACAACTGGCAAGGACCTCAAGGATACCCATCACTCCACAAAATAAACAAACCAAAATAAGTGAGTTGAACACGCTTTAAGGCACAGAAATATTTCTGTAGAAAATTTTAACAGCAAATAAATCAAAGATAATTTTTAAACAAACTTTCAGAATAAAAATCTGACAAGAAAAATTAATTATAACTTATTACACTTTTAAACATTATTATTTTAAAATAGTTGATTTATTTCCCAAATAAAATTACCTCAAATAAATTGTTTTTAATAAGTTCCGTCTCAAAACGTTACTTTTACATCTAAAAACTACTTTATAAATTTACAAATTTCACTTTTGAGCCCTATTATCTGGTTAAGTTATTTCCCAAACAAAAATAAATCTAATTAAATTTTTTTTAATATTTTTAGACTGAAAGTCTTAACCCTTTTTAAAGCCCAAGCCAACTTTGCTCATGTAGAGGTCACGGGGAGTGCACGGAGCAGCTTAAATATGTACTCGGTAAATGCATAACGGGAAAGAACAATAAGCAAATCGTTAAGATTCGCAAACTTTTCGCAGTACAATTGCCGGCAGTGAGGACCTCCTGCCCCCCTCCCAAACACCCAAACACCCCAACATCCCGACATCCTCCCTCCCCAGCAAATACTTCAGAGTTTCAGGGGAGGGGGAGTGTGGGAAATCGGTGTTTTTCGCTATTTTCCACGGCATTGCAGGTGCTGCAAAAATTACACTGCCATTGGAGTTTAAAGAAAAAATGTTTCTTAATATTATTATTATTATCATTTTTTTTAAGGGTATTTTTTCATGAATTATTATTTAAAATAAGCTGTAAAGCTTGAGAAAATTAATTTCTTATTTTTTTTTCTGGATTTTTCAAAGGGATTTTGTATTAAATATTATTTAAAATAGCTGTAGGGCTTGCTTGTTATAAGAATACTAATTTAATATCAATATATTAAATTATTAAAAATTTAAAGCTATTAAGAACTTCCAAACGAAAAATAAATCAATATTTTTATGACAAGATTAGCCAAGTTTTTAGCTTAGAAAACCTTTTGAAAATAACAGAACTTATAGAGAAATGTTTTTTAGATTTCTTTATTTCCAACGAATAATCCTTTGATTTAGTTAATTAATATAAAGAAATAATATAAATAATTAATATACATAATTAATATAGTCCAAATGTTGATTGATTTCCGATTGCTTCTGTGTGTGGGCTTAATTCCCTTTGATTCATTACTTTCACAGGACTTTTAATAGGACTCCTTGCCTTTACTCTTCCTGGCACTTTCTTCTTGTCTAGAAAACTTTTGCCTTGCCTTCGGCTGTTTTATTTTGTTTGATTTTTTATATATATTTGTTTGTTTTCAAGGTGTGCGCGTCAGGGGACCCACAAGGACCCACAGGGTCCCACTCCCAGACCCAGACCCTCCTCCTCCCATGTGTGGGCTCAAGCTTATGACTTAATAAATACTCCCCAGAGTGCGCATGTGGCTGGCAATTTAATAACAAAGGCAAACGGCATTGGAATAAAAAGCATAGCAAGCATGCCCAGGACTTGGCAGGAGCTCCTCGGTGTCTTTGGCAGGGAATGCCTTTGATTTACTCCGCGGAGCGAGAGTGCAGCAAATATTTGCAGGGGGAAGCACACTCCAAATATATGTAGGTATATAGTATTTAGGATGCATATAAATATGTATTGAGCTCTCGCCAAGGGTCTGAATTCAATTGTCAAGGGACCTCGGCGAGTAATCCGTTTATCCGGGCCACCAATGGCTTGCCCCTGAGCCAAGTCAAGCTAAGCCAGGCTAAGTCAGGCCAAGCGAAGTCAAGCCCAAGCCCAGGCCACTTGTTTTCCTTGGGCACCCGTCTGACAGGCCAAATCCTGGGGATATACGCCGCCATTGACACCGCCATAGAGTATCCCCAAAGGGGGAGTATAGAGAGAGATTTATCTCAAAATATTTTAGGTCACAGCCAGGCTATTATATTATTAAAAATGCATTAAGTTCTGATAAAAAATCACTAGAAAATTAAGTAAATTAAGAGACAACAGCAGCAGACTGGCAAGGACCTCTAACATACCTATCGCTCCGCAAAATAAATAATTAAAAATGAAATAAATGAAAACAAACACAATAAAAATAAGACCCTAGCTAATTAAATTAATTAAAATGCATTAAGCACTGCTAAAAAAATTACTAAAAACCTTAAGTAAATTAAAAGCCTAGCCTACTTACAGAAATTATTTTTGATAAAAAAGCTTACCCATTAAATCAATTACAAAAATTAAGAAAACATTATTTTGAAATACAAAAAAAAACAAACATTTATTAATTAAAACTAAGTCAACAAAAAAGAGCACCAAAAACCACTAAAAATCAGTGATGATAGGCGGGGGCGGCGGCATAGGCCACCGGGGCAACGGCCTTGACAATGGCCTTGGCCACCAGGGGCTCCCTGTTGACCACGGCATTGAAGCCATTAACCGGATCCGAGGTGTACTGGACAATACGCTTGTAGCCATCGGCATCGATCAGGGAATACTCGCCGCGGACCACATCGCCGTCACGCTCCTCCACCTGGCTCTTGGAGTCGCCGGACAGCGAGTCCTGCACATCGTAGGCGAACTTGTACTGCGGATGGGGGTCGTATTCCTCATCGGCCTTGGCCAGGACAGGATGGGCCACCGTCTTGACCACAGCAGCGGCCACAGGAACGGGAGCTGCATGGTACACCTGGGCGGCGGGCAGGACACCAGCGCTGGCGGCGGCAATTAGAGCCAGGAGAGCCAAGAACTACAGGTGAATATTAAGAGATTTTCATTAAGTAAACTAGGCAATTGGCTAATCGAGTTTATTATTTTATAGTTTCCTAAATTATTCTTGATAAACTCCTTGTATATTTCTGATCTGAAACCCACCTTGAATGCCATTTTGGTAGCTTAGTTTTTAAACTTTAAACCTGGAGTTGTTAGCAAACCAAAAGCCAAGTGCCGTGTGATAAGAAGTGCCTTAGTTGCAAACCATTTATAGCCAAATGTAGCTCCGACCCAGCCCGAATAAAGTGCCGCCCAAGGCCACTTTGTCACGAGAAAGAAAAAATTATAAAAAAAGGGTAGCCAAAAAATAATAATAAAAACATGCCGCGCGTAATTTGACATTCAATTAGAGTTGCAGAAAATAAAAGAGAGCTCTCTTGCCGCTGGCCAAAACCGGTCTGTGGGCCACAATTTCTTGTTTTTTTTTTTTTGTAATCACCAAACGCATGGCCATTGTTCTCCGGCTGTGACACAAATCCGAGCGGTGGAGGCTGCAGAAAAAGAGATTATGTACCTGTCCCATGTAATATTCAGGCGGTTATTTTGGGAAAGATTTGGGAGCTGCCCTCGTTTCTGAGCATGTCATCTCGGGAAGGAACATCTTCGGGGGCTGCTGAGTCACTGTATGTGCTGCCCCTCAATGGGTGTGTTTTTTAATGTGAGTGACTATGGGGGGACCAGAAAGAGGAGGAGAAACAGCCATCAAATAAATGTTTCAAAAGTTACAAATAGAAGCGAGCAAACATAACTGGGCTACATTTCCCAGGATACAAGGATGCACAGACTTTACATACTTTTGGCAGGAAATGTATAGCTTACTTGATATACCCTTTGATAAGCCTACAACTTAACACAAGTTTGTATTATATAGAATATTTACTTAGTGTAGCTTAATTTAAATAATTACCTATAATTTCATATCACTTTTTGAAATAAACAAAAAATATAAAATATCCATAACTAAAAATAACATAATATAATTTGCATGCTTATGTTTGCATGTTTACGTTTTTTTTAATTAAATTTTTTGCAATTTTTTACATTTTCAGTACAAATAAATTAACTGCTGGGCTCCAATTACCAGGTGAACAGAATCAACAGTTGGACGACTACCTTACTGGCCGTATAATGCTGTATCTTTTAGGCTGAATTATTTATCAGCAAGCGAAAGTGCCAAAACAAAGCATACTTTCACGCTGAATTTATACTGGGAACAGTTTGCAATGCAATAGTTCGCGTTTTACTTTAAATGTACCCATGTACCTTACTTTAAATGTACCCATGCTGCTGTTTTTTCAAACCAAAACAAAGTAACGGCTTCTTTTCCAAAATGCAACTCTGGGCAGGCAGCTCAGAAGAGTATAGCAAGTGTCCAGAAAAAAGAGAAAGCAGACAACACAGAG
>JAEIIJ010004410.1:0-14825 GCA_018904815.1 Drosophila ogumai
TATATATTTATATTTATTAAAACCATTTTACAGTATTTTTAATTTTTTAATAACACACAAATTGCTTCTATTGAAATTAAAAATTCAAAACGTTCAGTTTTAACAATGATTTTTTCAGCTTTCTACGCAATTGAACAACTTCTAAAGCTAAAAATATAAATAAAAAATGAAGATAATTAATGTTTTAAATCTCTTGCCTATACGAAAATCATGTGATAATATAATAATCTCCACAAAACATTTTAATAGTAAAACTATGCAAAAAGCAATAATCACGCAATGCAAACTTTTCAAGGAAATATTTAAATTATATACAATTATAAGAAACTAAAAACTTAATGCTGTTTTTCGAATCTACATAAAACGTCTAAAATAATTTAAGACCCTTCATATTTAGGCTAAGATACAACAAATATTACTCATTTATTTTTTCAAATAAAAATACTCTATACAATTTTTAACAATCACAATAAACAATAAACTGGTTAATGTAAAATTTAATTCGACAGTGGTCACCGATGTTTTTATGCTTCATTTCATTTTTCGTAGTACTTAAAGAAATTATTTCGGGGCAATGCTATTTTTTAACGTGTAATTACGATATTCTGCCTTCGGTTTGTGTTATCGATAGGCGGCTATGCCATCGATAGCTTCATCGTTCGCTTTACATCACCAAACATTATCTGTTGTTTAAAGCATGCTGGAAAACGGGGAACACTTTTTCGAAGGGGTTGAAAAACTCCTTGAGATTTGGTTCGAGGAGAGCCCCAACAACGAGAATGACCTGCGGAACATCAGCAGGTGAGTTTAGCGAAAAGTGACACTTTGTAATAACTGTGCATTTGTGACACCAAGCGGCGAGGGTGCACTAACAGTCTCGGGCAAAAGTTCGTTTACACAACAAGAACTTTGGAAGTAAGCGAAATAAATTATTGTTGTACGCTTATCTCTGTCCGAACACGTGTTACTACCAATCGATTTTTGAATTGACTTTGGGAATGGCCTTCCTCATTGGTTCCGACAAAAATCTCTGATTGTAGAAGGTTGTACCTAAAATATTATTCGTTTCAGATCTGATTGGGAAAAAGTGCTGGGCAATGTCAACTGTGAAATAATAAGCACTTCCAAAAATGACAATTTAATTGCCTTTGTCTTAAGGTAATATTTTATATTAATTTGTTTACTTTAAGCTTGTAATTAACATAAAACATTTAAAATAGTGAGAGCAGCATGTTTGTTTCGAAGCGAAGGTGGATTTTAAAAACATGTGGAACCACAACTCCCCTAAAATGCCTGAGCCTGTTACTACAGCTAGCAGCTGAAAATGGATTCGATGTGGTTGCCGACCTATTCTACTCTCGAAAGAATTTTACTAGGCCTGAAGTACAGGTACAGACCACGCACGTCAAGTTATGGCTTGTACTACAATATGTTTTACTTTCCAGATAACTCCGCATCAGGGCTTTACAGAGGAAGTCACGTATCTGGATTCCATTTTCCCCAACGGAAGATCCTACTGTTTGGGATCTATGAACTTGGAGTGTTGGTACCTCTATACTTTCAGTCGCTCTGATGTCAAGTCCTCTCCCCAGCTTATCGCTGTTGACGAGAAAGATGTGGACTCTGAGCCAGATCAAACAATTGAGATACTTATGCAGGATCTAGACGCGGAGACTATGTCCATCTTTTACAAGAATAGATTTGCCAGTGCCAATGAAGCTACCAAGGTATATAGATTAAGGTATCTCTTATAGAAAAATGCACCAATTTTAGTTTTTCTTTGCTGTAGGAATCCGGAATAGATACAATCTTGCCGAGCATGCATATAGACGACTTCCTATTTAATCCTTGTGGATATTCTATGAATGGAATAAATGATAAGGTATTACTTAGCCTATTCCAAAAGAATATTTAACTTAATTTTATATACTTGCAACAGGGTGAATACATGACGATCCACATTACTCCCGAAAATCAGTTCTCGTACGTGAGCTTTGAAACGAATGTTGCTTTGAGTAACTACAGGAAACTTATCAATCAAGTCATCAACACGTTCAAGCCCGGCAAATTTATAGTAACTATTTTTGCAAATAAGGTGGGTTCTACCATTTTTTGCTCGGCTCTATTTGTATTCCCAATTTGTTTACTGAAATAGTGCTCTCTGGCGTACGAAACAATGAAGGAGCTGGAAGTGGAATATTCGAAAGGATCGCATTGGAAGAGAACCGACATGCAATGTTGCAATTTTCCGTCTTACAACTTACTTTTTGCTCAATATTCTCATAAGGAAAACAATGGTGATAGTTTATGAAATTCACATTGTAAATGAATGTTGAATGTATGCTTCACAGTTCTTTGTTATTAGTTAACATAAATAAATGTCGAATACAAAATATCGTAATCTGGGATACTCATATTTGTAAATCATTACTAACTAACCCTTGCAGACTGCAATTGGATAATGAAGAATCCGATTCACTTGTTGTTGTAAGCCAAATCAGGCTTCAATTTGGCCAGTTTCAGTACAAGTTTTCTGGGATTCAAGTTCCAGGCAAATCAGCAGCAGGCGACTGAGAACTGGTATAAACTGTTATAAAAACTCGGACAGGAAAACAACCAGGTGTGACCATATAGTACATTTTGTCTGGTAAACGGCAGCTGGGCACACTGAAACGCTTTATAACCCCCAGTTAACTGGCTTTTATAAACACTCCAAATACGGGTAGGATTTATCGCATAAGGTCCATCTCTAGCTGTTTTTGACAAGTCAAGCCAAAAAGAAAAGGAAAAATGAGTGCGACAACGAATGAAAACATTATTTGGACCATAAAAAACGGAGAAATTGACGCTGTGCAAGCTGCATTTGAGAACAATGTGTGTGTTTTCGCAATGTACAAAATGATTTGATTTAATTTTATAAATATACACCTGTATGCAGGCACAAAATGTGAACGAGGAAATTAAGGGACGGTACCCAGTCCACTATGCGGCGGATTTTGGCCAGCTTAATGTGCTTGAATTCCTTATCAATATAGGAGCGGACGTTGATGTAAGTACAAACAAACAATTTGCTATTCCCGGTGTACATTAATGTATTCACATACGAATGTATAAAGCTTTGGCACATACATACATACATATGTATGCATGTGTGTGCATTTGTTTAGTCATATTCGAAAGCAGTCTGCGGTGCAAAAACAACTGCCGGCTTTCTCATTTATAAGATAAGGAATTCGGCAATTAAATGTATTCCTTTTTGTTCTGGAATATTTTCAATGCAGAGAAAAGACAAGCATGGTATTACACCGATTCTGGCTGCCATTTGGGAGGGACATACGAGCTGTGTGGAATTTCTGCTGAAAAAGGTTGAAGTAACCACTGTATATTGTAAACTAATACTAACTAACAAAAATTAATAATTTTGCATGTTTGCAGGGAGCTAGTAAGAGCGGCTCTACTCCAGATGGCCAAAGCTACCTCGAGGCAGCGGAAAAGGATGAAATTAAGAAACTACTTGCATAAATTGTAGAACTGTAATATAAGATACAAACCATAAGTTTCAGTATCAAATTCATTTTTAAAATAACAGTCATGTTTAGCTTTTAAAACTGACCGCAATATTTATTTCAATGCCTATGACAGATTAATTTTTTCATAGAAATATATATACATATATATAAAAACAATGTACTTTATATATAGCGGTAATATTTTACCACCACTAGGTTTGATCGATAGGAACGAGATATCGAACAAATTTCATCTCCGTCTACTTGAAATTACCATCGACATGTAAAAGTATTTTATTATGCAATAATAAAGTCGTAATATTATCGCATTTACTGATTTCCTAATTATCAATGAATTTGTACTTTCACCGAAAACAAATGTATTCTGTCTACAAAATTGATCGTATTCATCGATAAGCCTAGGACAGCAACTTTACTTTACCATCCCTAGCTGAGACCACGAGCTGTCCAGAAACCAGAAATTAAGAAATTTCGGTAAAATATGTTTCGCCCCGAGGAACACGGACTGGAGCCCGACTTTCAATTAACCAAATTCACCACGCACACCGGATGAAGCTGTAAAATCCCCCAAAAAGTACTGGAAAAGTATCTTAGGGGAACGGAAATAGCTAATACCAACAACGATGGATACCTTATCGGTGAGCAATGATAATAAATAATGTTAATTATCAGTTTTAAACAGTGTAATTAACCCTCTTGTAGGCTCTGGAATGGACTGTGCAGTTATACCACTGTCTCGGCACAAAGAATTACTACTTGTTCAAACCGTGGACTTTTTTTACCCCATGGTAAACGACCCTGAAACTTTGGGTCGCATCGCTCTGGCCAATGTTCTGAGCGATGTGTTTGCCGTTGGCGTGACGAACTTCGATTCAGTGGAAATGATCCTTAGCACATCCACAAGCTTTACGGAAACTGAACGAGACGTGGTCATTTCGCTAATCATTAAGGGGTTTCATGACTCTTTGAAAAGCAATGGCTATGGGAAAACTCCATTGATTATCAGGCAACTAAAGATCAACCCCTGGTGTATTGTGGGTGGCATTGCGACGTCTGTCTGCAGAAATAGGGAGATTATTTTGTAAGTGTGATACAACGGATCCTGAACAAATCAATAATATTATTCCCTTTAAAGACCCTCAAATGGTCGGCCCGGCGATGTTTTGGTACTTACAAAGCCCCTGGGCGGTCAGATGGCGATGGATGCACACCTCTGGCAACTGAATAAGACGGATAAATACAAGACCCTCATGTCCGAGTTCAATGACGACGATATTAAGGAAACGTTTGAAATAGCAGTTAAGTCAATGACTTATTTAAACAAAAACGGTAAGCTTTAGCTTTAATTTGCCTTTTGTAGTATTTACTTATATTTACTTTTTCAGCCGCCCTGCTAATGCACAAATATCAGGCTCATTGTGCCACCGATGTCACTGGATTTGGCCTTTTGGGGCACGCCAAGAATCTCGCTGAATATCAGAAGGAAAAGGTTTTATTCAAAGTTGAGAAGCTGCCGATTATCAAAAATGTCTTGAAATTCAGTTCTCTGATTGGACAAAGCACCAAGTTTCGTTCTGGGCGATCAGTTGAAACATCTGGCGGCCTATTGATGTGCCTTCCTCCCGAGTCTGCCGACCAGTTTATCCAGGAGTTTGATCAGGTCACCAACGGAGCTCAAAAGTCCTTTAAAATTGGATACGTAGTGCAGGCTGAAAACGTGTCCGATGCTGTGCTGTGTGATAATGTGGAGTACATTGAAGTTACTCTATAAGCGAAAAAGAAAAAGAAAGAAATGAAAATGGGAAGAAAATGGAGAAATTGATTATTCAGCTTATGACGAATATTTCATAAAGGCTTTAAGCTGGGAAATATTCTGAACTCTATTGTGCATGCAAGTGTATGATAAATATGATGATTAATTGCCCCAAACCATTGCTGTTTGTTTTTGGTTAATCTGGAGGTTAAATTGATTGATAAATCTAGTAATAAAATGTGTTATTTTGTGATGGGTAAGTAATAAAATGCAGAGTGTTATAAACTAAAAAAATGAAAGGTTCAATGCGGAGGATTTATCGATAAATTATGGAAACATACAAGATCCCTTATCCTGCGATAGCTCGATAGTCCTGTAAACAACAACATATATTATTAATTCACAAACGAACGGAATACATTAAAAGTAGTATCCTCCCGAACATATTCCAGTATATTGTCCCCCTGATAATACCAATAGGCACATCTGTATAAACACATGTTTATGGCTCCTATGAGTGTGGCATTTGTCCTTTTTTGGTACATTATTGTTGGCCGCCGTCGCCTTTTCATAGAAAAAAAAAAAAAACACCCCTAACGGGAACCAGCCAAAGGACGGCAAAGGACACACTGGCGTTGCCGAAATATATTTATGAATAGAAAAAGTAAAACAAATAAAATGTTAAGCAGCCAGCGTTTGCTCAAGTAACGAACAATCCAAATCCGCCCACTTCTGTGTCTTTTGTGCCAAAGTGAAACAACGACGATTCTTTAAAAGTGCGAAAAAGTTATTTCCATTCCAGTCAACAAAATGTTCAGGAGCAAAAATGAAGGCAATGTTGTGTACAAATGCACAGTGCGTCTCCTGGATGATTCCGATGTCCTAGAATGTGAATTTCAGGTTTGTTTTCCCCATGAACTTGAGTGCTCTTCAAAAACATCCGATTCAAGTAGATATATAATTATATACATATGTATGTATATGCACCTTGAGTACTCATCTCTTTGGACTCTGTATCGGATATATCCTTTTACTATTTTTTAGTTTAAATTTATGAATAAATATAAAAACTTGAGTTTATTCAGAGGACACACTGAATTAATGACTTATTAATGCAAAAGTTTCTTTTCGAAAAATTTGCATAATGTACCCTGAACAAATCTATAAAAAAAAAAACAGTTGGCTTGGCTTTTCTTTTATGTTTTATTTATTTTTAGTTCTCACAATCTGACCATCTGCAGGAAGGACTTTGAGTGGGGTGGTTACCGTTAACGCCCTTTCTGCATGCCGGCAAAAGTGTGTGATACTCTTCTGTTATTATGATTTCCGTTTTATAAGTTAAAATATATTTTAAGAAACATTTTATAATTTATGTACATTTTATTTATGATATATTAAAACGTTCAAGGCATCTTGAGTTTCTTTATTAAATAAAAGTTAAAGGTTAAACTAATAAACCGTATTTTTGTTTTTATTTAAATAACTTACAACAAGGCAGGAGTTGATTTTCAGGTTTTAATCCTAAGATTCCAAGAACGTAATCTGTAAAAATAGATTTTTTATCTATACATTATAAACATTTTTTACAGCCGTTCCATAAAGGCATTTACCTCTTAGAGTATTTGTGTGGTGAGTTGGAAATAAAAGAAAAGGATTACTTTGGTCTGCGATATGTGGATGCCTCAAAGCAGAGGGTAAGTGAAGGCTTTAAATAATATCTTATTATTTAGTTACATATGAAATTTTCTTGCAAATAGCACTGGCTGGACTTGTCCAAATCCATAATAAAGCAATGTAAGGGTGAGTATCCCTTTTTACTAATTTTTTGCTCCAAATAAATCTATAATTTTTATTTTCACAGAAATGGATCCGTTGCTATTCTCGCTAAGAGTAAAGTTTTATCCTGCGGATCCGTTTCGCTTGACTGGAAATGCTCGGATTATGTTATACCAGCAATTGAAGAGGGATCTCCGTCATGGTCGCTTGTATTGTTCTTTGGGCGAAGCGGCTGCCTTGGGAGCCTTGATAGTTCAAGGTAAAGAATATGTCTACTACTATATATAATTATCTACTAATATTTAAATTTTCATTGCAGAAGAGCTTGGAGATTATAACGAAGATGTTCATATAGGAGCTTACGTATCTTCCATAGAATTAGCCCTACGCCAGACCGAGTATCTGGAGAAAAAGATAATCGAGCTGCATAAAAAGCGCGAGCCTGGCCAGGATCTATCCCTTGCCATGGACGAGTTCTTGGGCATAGCGCGAGGTCTGGAGACCTACGGCATTGATCCGCATCCTGTGAAGGATCACCGGGGATCCCAGCAATATATCGGCATAAATAACTCGGGTATAAGCACGTTCGTTACCGGCAAGCGATCTCAACATTTTCGCTGGAACGAAATACATAAAATCAACTTTGAAGGCAAAATGTTTATAGCCCATCTGAGTTATACGGATGCCAGTCGTGAGCCTGTAAGTTCTTTTTTACAATAATTAAATATATACTTAATTTAATTTTTAATATAATTTTTAGAAAAAGCACACCGTGGGCTTCAAGTGTCCGACCGGAGCTGCTTGCCGCTATTTGTGGAGATGTGCCATCGAACAGATGCTGTTCTTTACGTAAGACAACAATTAAAAACCAGCTTAATTAACTATTTAATGATTTCTTTATGAATATATTTAGGTTACCCAATAGCCAAAGTGCGGCTGTCATTTCTGGAGGCGGCTTCTTCTCCTGGGGCACAAAATTCCGATACACTGGAAGAACTGAGCGTGAAATTCTGACTGAAAACATAAATGCACTGCGAGAACAAAAGATCAACAATTCGAATTCCAGTAAGCGAAAGGCGAGCAGTGTGCCGGCCACGCCCTCCAGTCCCCAAGGCGATCTAGCGCAAATCCGTGGGTTTCTTACCACTTGTTAATTATTCTTTTTATATTTAAAAGACTTTTTATTTTTTATAGGATACAGCAGCTTGCCGAGATCGACGATGTCAGAGCCCCTGGGCTATGGCATGCCCAACGGTGCCCATTGCTATGGGCAGGATCACGGGATGGGCGAGATTAACGGTGGGATTCAGATATCCAGCTTGGAGCCGGTCTGCGAAGAGGCTCGGCTGCGATCGTCGAACCTCGATGGGATCAACCTTTTGGCCACCCAAATCGGCGGCTATACGTATCGCGACTCCGTTGAGCACTCGTCCACGGAGAGCGGACTGACAGTGAATGGCGGATACGATCATCCGCGGAAGCATAACGACGCTAAGCAGCAGCATGGCAGCTATTCCCCCAATCTATACTATGGACAGTCGGTTGGTGCTGCCGCCTTGAACTCCAGCTCTCCGGGGGATAATTTTCTGCACGCGGATCAATCGCTGCGAAAGATGAAAAAGTTTCGCAAATTCCATCTGCTGGCCGCCTTCGTCCCGTCCGTTATCTTTGTGGCCTTCGCGATGGCCGGAACGGCTGTCTTCATCATGGAGTCCGAGTCGGAGGCCTTCGAGCAGCTGCGCAACTCCCCGGAGATGCTTTGCCTGCGCTACCAATACTATCAGCCTTTGAAGGATTTTGTGCTGGACAAGTTGGGTGGCCGGAGAAAGTGAGGAAGCAGGAATGCAAGGATGCTTTTTTTATTGGATTATGTAGCATCACTAGCAACTCTACCGGCAGCGGGTGTTTTAATATATATGTACTTAAGTAAATCCTTTATTATAATGCTATAATGATTCCATATATTAAAAAAGAAAAGCCTGAAATTTAAATTTTTAACACACATAATTAATTCGTTCTGATTGGGTGATGGAGAGAGTCGAAAAATTGCAGGATTATAACGAAACTTGACGAAGAGCTAGGCTATGATATAAGTGCGGACCAAGTTGTATTCTCTAGAAGTAAGGTAACGAGGCTCCAGGACATATGAATAGCATTCTTTAGTATAAAACTAATGCCTTTAAGCAATAATAATTTATATAATTTATTTACTTTCCCGTCAAAACCAAAAGGCCTTCGAAAAAACAGTTCTTTTATTTGTCGATATTGTGGTTTTCCTTTTAAATCAATCTTATTTGTAGCTTTAATTAAGTAAAGTGTTTTATTAAATAAATAAATGTGACTATCCCTTTTTATAGTGACGATACATTATCATCAAATGAATGTACATAAATCTCTATATATCTCTTACTAAAGAACCATGTCGGCCTGCAGTCCCAAGGATTCCGAGTGCTTTTTGGCCTTCATCCTGAGGTCTGCTATGCTCGAGCTCTTGCTGTGAGCAGCGGCAAAGGCGGCCAGATTTATGGAGTACTGTGGCACAGAAAAGAGCCCGGCTGGCACCGTTCCATTGGTTATCGCCGCCGCATACTGCAATATTTTTGTTTTTAGAGAAATAGTTTTACTTTCTGTTTAATTACTTCTGCTATTGCCTACCTGATGAGCTGCCACGGAAATAATCGCTGGATCGAAAGCTGAAAAAGCGGCCGCCGCAGCGACTGTGCTGGAAAACTGCTTCACAGCTGAACGCGATATCGCTGGAGTGCTGTGCGATGATGCATCCACGCTAGAAGCTTTCCCGGTAGTCGCACTACCAGATCCTTGCGAGCTTGCATTCGTCGCAATTGTGGGATGCTGTGACGGGACAGATGAGCTACGGAGTGCGGCCAGGCTGACGTAAGGCGCCACGCGACAGGGCTCCAAAGGCGTTGCAATGGGAGGACTACGGCTGCCCACCAAAAAGCCTTAAAAATATATTTTTGTGCACAGGTAAATAGACGAGAAATTTATATTTATAGAGTTTTTTTTTAATACAAAAAATCTGGGTATATTTAGTGATTTATTAATAAAAAAGGCCTTTGGAATTTTATACATTATTCTACATGGGTTTGCTATCCGTAGTGTACAAGGATTATTAGATTAAAGTTTTCATACCAAATTAAATTTTTCTTTTTTTGATTTAAAATATTAAATAATATTATTATTTGTTATGATGAGTTACATTTTTATATAAATAAAAAAAAGCGTTTTCCTCAATGGCTCTTGTAAGAGTTACTAACTGGAGCTAACTAAAGGATACGAATACGCTTTAAAGAACAATTGAACATTTATTCATTGGGTTTAATTAAGAGTCAACCAAACCAAATAACATCTCCGGGGTCTTACTGTTAAGCTTTTTTTTAGAAAATGGTACCTTAGCTCCAGACTTAGAAACCAGCCAAGCTCGAAAGGAAAATAGTCAGGGAAATTATCACTTTTTTTTATCACTTTAACTTTTAATTATCACTTTTAACTTAAAGAAATTGTCTTTACAATAAGATCTTTAAGATACAAATATTATATATTTCGAAATAATTTATAGTTTATAAAACATTAAAATTGAAAATCAAAAGTATAGATTTAACTTAAAGTTAATTTAATGAAAACTGGAAGAACACTTACTTCGGGAAGCCAAAATCTGTATTTCCTTTCAATTTACATAGGATCATGGCATCGAATCAATTGATAATTGGTTATAAGTAAGCCAAAAATGCACTAATTTCAGTTTGGCTTACTTTATTGTGTTTGTTTTTATTAGGTTAACAATTCAGTATATTAAATTTAATGTTTTAAGAAATCAAAATTCTAGCCAATTTTTTTTACAATTTTAATGATGTAACCCCTTCTAAAATTTAGCAAAATTGAAAAAAAAAATTTTTTTTCCAATCAGACTAGAAAGACTCCCCTGTTGATGCTGATCAAGAATATACATTATCTAAGGGTTCGGAAATGGGTTCTTCACTGTTTTGTAAGCTTCTGACTAAAAAATTGAATACCCTGCCAGGATGTAAATATACCTTATGAATCCACTAAATTACCCTGGTGCAAACAAATATGTATTATGCATGTACTTAAACTCCGCATACTTTGTAGATTGGCAAATCGTTTTAAGATTCATTCAGTGACAAGTAATTGAATTCATTTTGTAATTTATTGCTTGAAAAACGCCCCTGACCCGGAGGCTGCGTCATTCAACCACAGGGACGTGTTACTCCTGAAAGGAAGCTCACATACAAATGGGTCTCCAGGGACCGGGGGCCAGGTTAACGTCTTGTTTATGGGTGGTTCACCGGCGGAAAAAGAGCCTGAGAATTGATATGAACCCATAAAACGCTGCCCATTCGTAGTCTGCTGTCTGTTGTGCTTTTTTATGCCAAATTTCAATTTGATTACATTTCACGAAACTTTTTTTTATGCCTGTTATGTCCGGTCCCCAGTATTGAAATATGGCAACATTAGGCTGGGAAATTTGATAAATGTGATTAAATCTTTTAATCCAATTAGGTAACGCCTACAAGGACCTTTAAGCGGATGTTGTGTTCGACTTAGTGTTTAGCACTAAACAGTACATTAAGCGGAAGCTTTTATCAATCAAATTATGAAAACAATACATTAACAAGAAGTTGGGCCTAAAATGTGCTTTAAAATATATAGCAAAATAATATAATTTGGCCTTTAAATTCATTGTATAATTTATACAAAGTTGTACACCTTTTCGAAGGCCTTAAAGTCCCTTGTGTTACATTTTAAATAAACATAAATAGGCTTTAAAAATATCCGCCGTGCTTTTGCTCATCCGTAAAACCTTGCAATTTATTCAGTTTTGTTTGCTTTCCGAATTATAATCAATTCTCACAATCACATCTGCTCAGATTCAAATCCCTTTGGCAATATACATAATAAAAATGTTCTTTTTTTAGCGCCAGCGCAACAGCAACACAAATCATTACTAACTTCATCAAATTAAATATTCGAGCAATAAAATGGAGAATACAAAATGCTATTGAGCGAGCTTGGGAGTTGATGAATGGGATAAAGTCCTTGGAAACGAGGGTTGAAAGGCCGAGAGCCGGTTGAATTAATGAAGAGACATTTAAATGACTGTGAAAACCGTAACATATTGGCGCTCGTCGTCGAGTTGATAAGCCAGAAAATGAACGGTATTCCGGAATGTAAATGGTCTTGGCTGATTCTTGTGTACTTAACTAATTGCAATTTACACTTTAATTAAGCTTAATTGGCACAAAAACTTGGCTAGATGGGGCGCCTGGGTGGGTGATGCTGATGAGGACAGCTTAATAGAGCTTAGAGCTATGTTTTCTCTTATTTCAGTTTTGGTTACAACATCCATAGGGTTTTATTTTGATATTATAATATATGTATATTGATTAAGTGAAATAGTTAAAACTATTTTTTGTTTTGGCTCACCTTTGTGCATTTGGTTTTCATGCTTTCTACACTTGGCTCTTCTATTTTGAAACCAAACCTGAAAAAAATATTCATAAAGGGTTACTTATTTTATCATTAAAATCCTCTTCAGTAAGAGTTCCTCAGAAATTCTTAAATTCTCTGTTATTTCTATGCCACTTGTGTACATGTTGTGGGATATTACATAAACTTTTAGATTTGTATTTCACATTAATTACACTTGGGATGCATTTGGAAGTAGGCAATGCTCGCTCCATGCTCCACAAAAAGCTAAGCAATTTATTACAGGCCATAAAAACAGTGACACTCCTGCTGTAAGTACATATTTCATGACCACATAGTGTCTATTGCTGGCACCCTGATTGAGCATTTAATCTTTAACCGGCGTACCCCCCGATGCTAAAACAATTTTCTACTTGCTTCCTAGACTGCCGTGGGTGGGGCGTAAACCACTTAACACCCCATATATTTTTCACAGCCACGGTGGTTGAAAAATCAGGCCATGCTTTCACAAAAGAATCTTTTGGGGAGACAGTGTCCATGTCCTGTTGTCATTAGTACAAGTGTAATGAATATCAATTGAAAATCAATTTGTGCTCGCTCGCCCTCATTGTCATGTCGCAATTTTCGAGTAAATTTATGACCGGTCCGCGCAAATAATTACCTGCACTCTGGCCTCGCTGAGGCCCAATCTCTGACTCAGTTCCTCTCGCATGAAGGCATCGGGATAGTGCGTCTCCTCGAAAAGCCGCTCCAGCTCGTTTAGCTGGTCCAGCGTGAAGTTGGTCCGCGATCGCCGCTGCTTAGTGTTCACCACCGATGATGAGTCCAGGTGCTCACAGTGCTCCCTGAGTCTGGTTGCGAGCTCCGGGGAGCAGCTCCTCTTCTCGGACAGCTCTGGTTTATCGGGCGCCAACTTTGGTGTGTTGCTGTCATCCGTGGACTCGATTGCATTCGCCGCTATTATCGCAGAAATTTTTGACTCTGAAATATCGGCGACTTATTGAAAAATAGATTTAAATACATATATTTCTTAAAATGAATAAATAAATTATTCATTTCAATTCCAGTTTGCAATCCAGTTTGCAATACAAAATTCAAAGCCTAGATCGACTCGGCTTTTTATCTACGTCGACGTCATTGATATGGCAGATAGAGAGAAAAAGAGTCATCTAAGAGTTCTTAGTTAAAAAAAAAAACCATAACTCAGACAACAAATCATTCATTTTACAGCATTTCTGTATAAGTTTTTATTAGTTAAACATGCAAATATGAATATGAAGTTTTTTTTTTAATCAAAATGTTTATTTAATTTTGACAATTTAAAATTAACAAATTTTTTTAATCTGGGTAATATATCAAGAAAAAAATGGTAATTGCAAATCTGAATATTTAATAATTTGACAAACTCTGTGCATCTTGTGCTCTCAGGAAGACTAAATTCGGAAAAACTTTAAAATTAATAAAAGAAAAAACAATTAATTAGCAATAGAAAGTCTCTTATATTGAGTGTTTTTTGAAAGTACAATAACAAAATTTACACACATCAAACTAAGAATATTACAAGAAAATATACGGCCTGTTGTTTTTTAGTGGGTTTCCGTTGTCGGACTCCGATTTAGAACTTCAGTGCTCAACCATGGTTCTATTGAACGACTTCGAAAATATCTTCATTTAATTGAATATATTTATACCCTTTCAGGTTATTATAATTTTAGTCAGAAGTTTGCAAAGCAGTAAAGGAGCCATATCCGACCCCATAGATCATATATGTTCTTGATCATCAACAGGCGAGTCTTTTTAACCAAGTTGGAAAGGAAATACAAATTTGCAAATTTGTTTAATTTTTATAAAAATTAAAAATTTATATTAAATTCCAGAAGATGCAGATACAGAAGACACAGTATAACTTTCCGAATTGAATTTGATGCTGTTTAGACATATGTAGTTATAAAATTTTTAAACTTTGATTTGTCAAAAAAAAAAAAAACATAAAAATGTGGGTTTATTTTTAATTCATTTAATTTTAATACCCATTTGAGAGTATTATAATTTATGGCAGATGCTAGTAACGCAGTTAAGGGGTCATTTCCGACCTTATAAATCATATATATTCTTGATCAGCATCAAAAGCTAGCCATGTCCGAAAGAAAACAAGTTGTTTTCTTTAAAATTGTCAAAATTTACAAAGTTTTTTTTTTTAATTTTAAATTCAGTATGCAGATTTATATACCTTGTAAAAACTAGCAGTTTTGAACTTTAATTTATAAAATAAATTTGCTATTTATAAAATAAACGAA
>JAEIIJ010004412.1:0-26698 GCA_018904815.1 Drosophila ogumai
CTGTGGGAATTTCTGGGGGGAAATGGGGATTTTCCGGGGGGCCTACGGGATAAAGTCTAGGGGACTCCCGCTTTCCACCGCTGGCGGGTTATACCGCTTAACACTTTCTATCGGTAATTACGGGACGAGTCCGGGAGCCTGCGCCATTCTCTAGGACATACAGTTGTCCTGGAGTTGAGGAGCATCCGCAAAGATGAGGAGCACCGACGACAACGTGGCGGCGACAACGACAACAAACGCGTCTAACATGGCGACGCGATGTCCTTTCTCCTGTCTCCTGTCCCGCACACTCGCACACACACACACACACGCACTCGAAATTTCTAATCTCGCGACTCCACCGATTTTTCAGGCCAAACCACAGATAGTTGTTGTTCCCGCAGAATATATTTTTGTTTAGCCAAACTTTAGCTCATTTCACATATTATTAATTTTTTTGTAATTTTTAGTTTTTTTTGTTTAGTTGTACTATTTATTTATTTATTTTTATTGAGCCTGGCCAAGAGGAGCTCCACTCGCGTCGCGTCGCGTTGAGTTGCGTTGCGTTTTGTCAAAGAGAGAGCGACAAAAGCCAAAATCTCACAGCATCCCAGCATCTCCCATCAGCGAAACCCAAACCCAAACTCGCACCAAAATCAAGGACCAAAAACGTTGCCGCCATCGAACCACACGCACACACACAGTCACCGTGCGCACGGCGAAAGCATCTCTAAAACTTTCGGCCAAGAAGAAAATGGGCGAACGGAAAAAAAGAGTGGCAGGAACACAGTGCCAGCAATGTGGGAAAAGTGAAGTGAGCATCAAAGCGCACGGGACAGGATAGTTTTCAACCCGACCACCACGGTGCACGGTGGGCTGTGTTGGTGATACGAGTCCCGGCATCCTCCCCGCCCCATTTGCCACCCAGAATCGTCCATAAAACCCCCTCGGAACCACACGGCCAAAACATTCTCTCCTTTGGCAGCGGCTGCTGCGTCTAAAACCGAAAACAATAAAAAGCTCCAAGCGGAAAGTTACATTTTCGTATTAGGACTTTGGAAATGCTCTTAAATAAAAAAAGAAATTTTGAAAAAGTTATAAAAATTAAGAACAAATATATTCAGAAAATATAAAACAATTACTAAATAGAAAATTCTGAGTTCCGTTTCTTAGAAGCTTGGAAATTAGAAATTTGTTTTACCAAAAAAGGAGTTCTTTTAGCATTTAAATATTAAAAATAATAAATTCCTATATTCTTTTAAAATGTAAAAAAATATTTTTGAGAAGGTATAGATAAAAAAAAATGGTAAACAGCAAATAATAATATTTTATAAGGATAGGTTTCTGTAGTTCTTATATTTATTCAAAGACTTTAGTAAAAATAAAAACATATATTTACTACAACTATATTTTTACGTAGTATTATAAATAATTAAATATTTATTTTTCAATATACCTCATGCTTTATATTTAATTGTATTAAAAGTAGCTACAATATTTTCTTATTTATATACCAAACATTTTATTTTAGTTTTCTAACCAACTATTTTATTTAATTCATCGATAGAAAACCCTCACAAATTCAGCACAACTTCTAGGCTGCATTAATAGTGGATAAGCGGATGGGCCTTTTCTGGATACCCTTAAAATATTAATAGAATTTTCCCCCTTCACCTAGACGACGCACAATAAAACGTAATGTTACAATTGCAACCCCTCTTGTCTGATAGAAAACACACCCACGCACGGCGGCGAACCCTTCGTTGATAAGGATAAGGATAAGCAAGCCCCGGCTGAGCCACGACGGTTGTAGGTACAACAGATGGGATTTTTGCATAAATAAAATATTTATACAACTGAGCGTTGCCAATGCGCCCATCGATTGCCATATGCCCGGGCGGGAAGCTGCGAGTCCTGGTGAGTCCTTTGAAACTGGGGGGCAAACAAAAAAAAGAAAAAGGACGTAGAAGAATGCCAAAGCACGCGTTGACACTTTGTGCTCAACACTCGCACATTCGCACACACACACACACACACACGCAGGCATGACTCCGCTCTCCGGAGAATTCGCTCCGGGCCCGTCATCAACGTATGTCCTGCAGGCCCAGAGCGTGCTCTTCTGCCGAAGTGCCGGAGTTGTACATTGTAAACAAAGGATATAAGCGAAGCATCTCTCGCCGAGATGCTGAGCGGAAGCTCCAAGTCCTCTTCTCACTGCGCAGATAACACAAAGCGAGAGAGGGAGAGTGCTGGGCTAGGAAAAGCATGGAAAAGCTTGCGGAAAAGCCAGTGGCAACTGGTAGTCCGCCGCCTATCGATTTTGCTCACAGCGCCGCCGCAATTTTGACAGCTGTCAACGCGGCGGATGACACTCGGCGCCTGGCAAGGTAAACAAATTGAATTTGAAGCGCAAACTGCAGGCGCAATCATTTATCAAACGCCCATCGGCCGATAAGCAACTGGACTCCGGTCTTGGAAGCCAGGAGTCAGGAGCCAGGAACCAGAAGCCAGTCGAGCTGGCCATGGCAATTAAACAATGTCAGAAAGCATTTAGCCGGCAAATGAATGTCACCAGGCGGCAGGCAGCCGAAGGATGAGCTAAAAACTACATGCGAATTAATGAGCTGGGCTCTCGAAAGGCACTGCAAAAAATAAGCTATACTATTGAGAATTATTGAAAATATTATAAAATTAATAATCTCAATTTGTTTTTTACATAACAATTTATTTAAAAGTAATTTTTGATGACTACCTTTAACTTTACTTTGATTTAGTCTTATGGAGTTATGATAGTACGAATTTAAATTATGGCGGCAACTGTTGGCAAATTATTCAAAATTATTTACAGTTAATATTTATTTCAATTGACAATTTTTATAGTTGGTAAAATAAAGTGCTGAAATCATAAAGAATATATTTTCAGGTTTTCCATTTACCTTACTGAGCTTTAGAGCTCTTTATGGAGTTGTGACACGCTTCTATAATAATTTCCTGATTTCATTATTGTACAATTTTACTTATATTAATTCTTAAATTTTTTAAAATGTTAAATAATGTTAAAAAAATGTTGAAGCTATGTCAATTAGTAACTTTTTCATTTCTAACTAAAAACAAATTAATGTAAGGACCTTTTTTCTCGTGTGTATTGTCAATATGGGGGAATTCCCTCGACTCGACGCGATCCCCTTGACCGCTGTCAGTATGAATTTTTGATAATTTAATTAGAGTGCCGCTGGTCGGGATGGAGGAAAGGAGGGAAGGCTGGACAGATGGTTGATGGTTCGGACCACTGGCAATTGCTTGTAAAAATGCGGCTGACCGCGCAGCCCAGCCCCTTTTTTCCGCTTTTCCGGCCACGCACAAACACACACGTACACCAGGCGTTACAAAGGGAATTTTCATAATTAAGCAATTACCCATTTTCACATTTTTTTTTTGGGAACGCAAGTTGAGTCCTTCGAATTGCGTGGGCGTTGTGCGGTCACTTAGCTGACCGCCTCGACCTCGGTCTTGGCCAAATGTCATAACTGGCGGATCGGTTGGTCGGTTTATTTCCCCGCCTAACGAAGACGAATTGGTTTTTTATTCAAATTTAATTTATGCCTCGGCACCCTGAGAGCAGCCCGGCCCTTTTCCTATTTGTGGGGGGTGCCCATTAAAATCGCCTAAAAACAATTGAGACACGTGATTTCTATGGGCCTCGGGCCTCGGGCCTCCAATGTGTCTCTCCGCTGGGCCTGTGCGTGTCTGTCCATCATAACCAAGGTTAAAAGGGGGCGTGGCACCCGAGTGGCAGGCTGATGTCAACTAAATATCATCACCTAAAACCCCAGGCAGATGGCACCAGCCAGATATAGCCATGCCGGCGTTGGGGATATTTGTTAGGTGCAAAAAATTATGTTTATTCGCTGGCAGACGTTGGGGACATGGCCACTTCATCAAAACGACATTGGACATTCGTATCTGTTGGTCTGATAAAGATCTAAAATAGCTCAGGTGAGTGGGTGGAGCCAGACAGGAAATTTAGGATACCACGAGTGGCGAGGGGTCAGAGGTTGAGTGATAACTTAGCTGTGATATCTTTTTATCGCTATGGACATTATAATTAAGTTAAGTTCTTACTTAATTTTCAGGTAAAACAGGTAATTTTTAACACCCTAAAATCTTGTTTAACTAAAATTTAACTGCATTCTGCGAATCAATGGAAGTGATTCATGTCACGCAGCGCTAATCAGTGCCCCTAATCACGTTCCCACGCCACTGGATCCACCTTCTCTGCGCCCAGGTAAACCTAGGAGGCACTTGTCCCTGTGATTTCATCATTTGCGACAGAACTGGAGCAATGAGGAGCCCCGTCCGGAGGGTGTGGGTGTATAATTACCAGACTAAACAATCAGTGCACATTCATGGCGCTGCTGCTGCTGTCGTCATTGACATAATGCGACAAGGCAAGCCAACGTCATGGGTTCCTCTAGCGGTATCTCGGCGGGAGATAGCGACCACCGATCCGACTCTGCCAGATATATACATATATAAATTCGTATTGTACAAATAGGTGGCCTGACAAGATAACAAAATTACTGCCTTCTAAAACATACCCACAGCGATATTGTGATAAAAATTTATAGTGAGTGAGTGAGGGAGAAAATAGTAGTAAAGCGTCCGAGATTTATTGCCCCGCAAATCTGTCAACGTACAGAGCCACCGGGCAAACACGAAAATATTTGAGTTTGAGTTTACCTCGGACGCAGGCAGCTCTCTCTCCTCTGTTGTCATTATATATAGTATCTGGGGATCTGTTTTTAGGAGCATATATTTGCATAGTGCCAGAACAGTAGCGATAAAATGTTAACTCGACGGTTAGCGTTGCAGCCGTGGCTAGCTCTAAAGTATATGTATCTATAGCTGTATCTGTATCTGTGCAGCCGAGTATCTGTATCTGGACAAACAATTGCAGTCAGTCTGCTGCGGCTTCTACTGTTTTTACTTTTTTTCTTGTGATTTTTCTGCTGCCGCTTCTGCTTTTGCTTCTGCTGCTGTTGCTTCTGCTTTTGGTGATAAGATAGCCTTTGGCTGGAGCCGAAAATCATAAATTACAAATCATTACGCAGACGGCAGACAGGAGTCTCAAGGGTCCGGGGAAAACTGTCAAAAATCCGTCGGCATCTTCACACGGCAAGAAAATTAGATCGATTTTAATTGGATATTTCAGAGATCACAAATAAACTAAGTTTCTGGTTTCAGCTCTAGAGGGGTTTTAAATTAAGTTATAATTATTAATTTATCTCCATTGCTTTCTTCCTTTTAAGAAATATATATTTTGAATCCTAAGCTCATGTTCTTTACTTATAATTCCCAACAGGTTCTAAAGTTTACAGAAGTGAGAGGTCTTTTTAGTATAATTTTAGAGTTGTTATATTCGTAGGAGATACAAAAATGAATACAAAATATATATATATTTTCCCCAGTGCACTTATAACTACCAGCTTTCATAATGCAGGACGATTTTTGACATGTACATGAATTAGACGAGAGGACCCCAAATGAGTTGGCCACGGACGAGTAAAAATGAGAGAAAAAAAACTGACGGGGCAAGGCCATAAAAAGGGTAGTATAACGATTAATTTTTTCCACGTTGACATTTTAGCTTAATTGCACTTCAATAATCCCGAAAAAAATACACGGCCAGCAAAACGAGAAAAGAGAGCTTAACAGAAAACGGAAAACAAGAACAGATACAAGGCACTGGCCGAGGCCGAGGCAAAATGGCAAAAATGCGTAAAAGGGCATGAAAAGCGGCAGCCGACAGCGCAGATACAATTTTAATCCCACGGACTTTTGCTGCATAAGCACTGACCGAGAGAGGATACAAAAAAAAAAGGAAACACCAGCAGATACAAAATAAGCAAGGCGAAGGAAAAAAACAACGAAGTAGCTGGAGGGGTGTCCGGCGGATCCAACGGATCCAAGGCACGTTGTCAGCAGATTCGAGCCGAGCTGCAAGTGGGCCCAAAAGCGGGCACAGAGTACCGCTAACAAAGTTGACAAGAAGTAAAATGTCCGACGGACTAATTGGCTTAAACGCTGGCAAAATTTATTTAAGCACATTAGTGGGATTTGGTTTTTGCCATCTCGCCAGCTACGTGCATGTGGCTGTGTATCCCTCGGATACAGTATCTGGCCGCGTTGGTTCACTTGACCAGCTGGCCGCTGCCTCTGGCTTTGGTTCTGTTTTTAGGTTCTTCCCACATATATGTCGATAAGTAGATCCGTCGATGTGGCAGTCGATATTGATTTAAACACTCTCCGTTTTCGGTTGGGGTTCATTAGGGTTCAGATACTTGGCTTCAGATGAGCTTAAGTTATATTTGTTATTTTTTTGGACACATTTCCGGAAGATGCAGGAACTTGTTTTTATTTAAGGCATTCGTTTGGTATATAAAATATTTTAATCTTTTGTTTAACCTTTAATTATGAATCTAGTAATCAATCAGATAAGTAAATCTAAACTCTAAAAATATAAGTGTTAGGGTATATTCTTACCTCTCAATATCTAATCATACTTCTTAAAAATTTAAATAAAATTATTTTACCATTAAGTACATAAAATAACGTCTCTCTTCTGCTTTTCAAATGAAAAAATCCTTCTGAAATAAAAGTAAATCCCTCAGAGTTACCCGGCCTATCCATTTTAATTAACCCCAAAGCAATTGTCACTTCCACAGCAAAATCTCGGCGAAGCATAAATCATTCAGCCCCCAGTTTCCCCCACATATTTAGAGTCCCCTGAACCCCAAGCCTCTCTCGGATACCCCCAACAACCCATTATCCCAATCTTCCCCTTCCTTACGCAACTTTTTGTCACATGCACAAAATATATATACGGACTCTACCTTTTTATTTAATTAGCTAATTTCGAGTGACCTCGGTAATTGGTGGAGATATAAATAATTAACTCTGCCCGATGGAGAGTGCAAAGTGCAAATGTATCTCACGGATACGAAGCTGGGCTCGATACATTTTTAATAAAGCGGAGGTCGTAGCATTTGCTCTTCTTCAATTATTCAAAATGGGGGACAAGGAGGGATTCTCTCTTACAGAGATTGCTTTTCCAGCTCTATTATAAATCCGAAAAATACGAACAAAAATATATATTTTGATCTATTGCCAGGATGCCCCCGAATGTTTTCCCCCCATAAACCAAAATCGTCGCATTCATACAAAGGAAATTAAAAATAAAAACAGCCACACATTTCTCACGCTTTGTAGATTCGGATTTTCGATTCTGATTTCGACTTCGATTTCTGAGACACTTTCTCTTTTCAGTGTGTGTGTGCATACATTTCACACCCTCAAAAATAGAAATTATCTTTGTGCATTTACGCAAGTTTTTAATGCTATTAGTTCCATCTTAACATCTCGGGGCCTTTCAGATGCCATCATCCTCCCTTGAAGTGAACCAAATTGTCTGTTTCTGTTACTGTATCTTTGTATCTCTGTGAGTCCTGCCTGTGCCTTTTATTTCAATTCTATTTTCTATTTTCCATTTTCTATACATCCACTGCGTTGCACTCAACAAGAGCGCTGGTCTGGACGCAATTTTGTTGGCAATAAATCACCCAAAGTCGACATTAAATCTTTTTTTCCTTCGTCCGTTCCTTTCTTCTCGGTTTTCCTCCTTGGCAGTTGCTTTCCCTACTTTGCGTTTGACTTTCACACAAACAGAGAGTCGCGCAGTGCACATGTCCCGGGGATTACGATTAGACCAAATCGGGGTAGCGTGCTGTCCTTTCGACTTGCTCTTTTTTTTTTAAGGCTACACTGGGCCAGGAATTTGGAGTGCCAAGTCGCTGAGGAAGATCACTTTTCATCTCGGATTTCACTCCCTAATTTGGCATATTTTTCTGTGAGATTTTGGTTTTATTTTAAATGGAATATCCCTTTGAATGTTTATTCAAATCAAATTAATTTAATTGTTAACCTTGGAAAAAATGTGAAAAATATTTCTATAAAGAAATACATTAATTTTGCATGTTATTTATAAAATAAAAGGGTGATTCTTGTTATTTTTTATTATAACAAAATTTATAAACAAAATATTTGTTTCTCAGTTATAGTGCTAATTCATTGACGTTTTAATTTAATAAAAGTATACAGAACAATTTTTCTTTAAAATTAAATATAAGTAGTATCCAGATTTGTTAATAATATGTTTATAATCCCTTCAAATAATTTGAAATGCCAAAAGTAATCCATTAAAATTTTCTTTAAGTACTATCCCAAATTCTTTCAGTGCTGCTAACAAATAAATGCAAACAAATACAATTTCAATTTGAAAAAAAATTAAAATTTGAAACGGACTGCCTGCTGCTGATTAACAATTTTTGGTATAGGCCACAGAATCCCTTTTACCAGGCCGAGCAGAAAATGAAACATTTCCGCGGCGGGCGGCGGCGGCGGCGACGGCACATTAGCACTTTCCGAACAATGGCATCGGCCCAAGTGGCATCCATCAGAGGCGATTCATCCAGGGAATGGAGTCACAGTCAGAGCCGGAGCCGGAGCTAGAGCCAGAGCCCTCGACCTGTCACGGATCTGTCAGCCGGGGTGAGACTGTGAACAATCGCAGGAAGTTCGAACAAAAACACAGCCTCGGAAAACAGCTTTCCAGGCGACCCTCTCTCTCTTTTTCTTCCTGCATTTTGAATTCAACGAACAACAAACAACAAACAATTTCGCGCTTGGAAAAACAAATGGAGAAGGCAGCCAAAAGAGCCGAGCAAACTCAACATGCGTTCAACTAATAATTGTCAAAAAGTCAAAGTCAATTTTGTATTCAATGGATGCAGCAGCAGGAGTTGAGCAAGTGAGGAGATTTTGGAGAAATTCGAGCTAGTTTTGAGGGGTTCTAAGATACATTAACTTAAGTAAATTATAAATATTAAATTGTAATTAAAATACTACAGAAAGGGTACTTCATTTTCAAAGAATTTGGATATTTATAAATATTTATTTTGACAAAGAAATTGGCCTTTCCTTAAATAAATTAAATTAAACTATCCTTAGCTTCTTCCAAATTATTTTTTTAGCTACCCTTTTCGATCTGAAAACTCCCAACTCTAATTCATCAAAAAGCAGGACTCGAGTGGAAGGGTAAAATAAGGATAAACCTGAATTTTGTGACGAGTTAGCCGGCTCAATGTCAACCACCAACTGCAGGGGTATCCTTTACGCATATCCTTGTGTGTGTGTTTTTTTCCTGCTATTCGGCCAGCGATCTCAATCAAATGTATTTTGTTGTACATTGACATTCATGCGCTTTGCCGCTTGTCTGTCAACAATTAGCACGCTATTCATCACGTCACTTGGCTGCTGCTTTTTGGCTTTTCGACTTTTCTGGGGGAGAAGGTAGAACCCAAAAGAGTAGGGTCAAAGATCCGCATCCAATATATATCCGCAGCTGCAGTAGAGTATAATGTGGTTGCCGTTTGCCAATCAAAGAAAATCACATTTGCCACAGATATGCCAGTTTGTAAGTATTACTAATCTGTGGGGTAAGTTGCCCTATCCAGATGGGCTTATATTGCTTATAGGAAATGTGAATTCCACTTAAATAAATGTGATTATTATCTGACATTTTTTGTAATATTTCCCAACAGAATTACTGTAAGAAATCTCTTTAGAAAATGGCTGTATAATTTTTGTGTTCTTAACTTTGAATTACTTTAAGCATTTATTATATATTCTTAGATAATATATATTTATTAATATATTACTTATATGTTCAGTGAAATACCTTTACTATTTAGCAATCCCATTTCCCCTAAAATATTACTATACCCTCTGATAAGTGGCCCCTATCTGGCTAAACGATTTACATAATTAATGTGAATACCATTTTCAGGATCTCTGACTAATTTGTCTGTCAATGTCTCCAAGTGATCTTCTTGACTCGTAGGAATATTTAATGACTAACCCTCTACCTCTACGGAGTTCAAGTCAATAACCCAAATCGAAATCGACCCAATCCCAATCCCAATCCGGACTAAATTTAATACATTAGCTCATTTGACCGCATCGGACTGGAAACTTCATCGATTGTCGGTTTAAGCATTTAAAAGTCAAATTTGGTCTATTTGATTTCGTTGATTTAACTTTCTTGCAGACGGGAGAGAATCCCATGAACTTGATTTGACTATTCAGAGGGCATTCGTTACGGATGATAATGGTGACCTTTGTTTGGCCAAAAATTCCAGTGGCTTATAATTTGAACAGCGCGTTTCGAAACTATAGACAGGAGGTGATCATGGGAATTCTTTGAAAAAAGTAGTGAATTTAACAGACAGTAAATTCAATTTAATCTTTTTTTCTTTTAATTATTTTTAAATACAAAACCATTAATTTATTAACCAAGAAATTTATTTTAATTATTGAGTATTCAAAACATAAACATAAAGTTTAATAAAACCAAATATTCAAGCATTATCTTCATCATAGAATTTATATAATTTATTTCCCAATTATTCACACATTTACACATCCGGAAGACACTGTTTATGGTATAGCTGCCAAATATCTGCCTTTCTGGCAGATCTTTAATTTTAATTAAAATATTTAATTTTTTGTTGACTATTTTGCAAATTGAGTTTTTGCACAAACACCGTTTTGTAAACATATGCGTCAGCGCTCAAAAATAACTTAGATCGGCGCTATCTTTTCTTTGTATTTGTTGATGATTTTGGATTAATTTAAAAGTATCGACTTGGCTTAGTTTTTGAACTTTGCAGCTTCATTTAAATTTTTGATTGGCTTCCCTCCCGCCAAAAAACAAAAAAAAAAAAATCAAAAGAAACAGAAACGAGCTCGTTTTGCTGAAAAGTTCCGAGAGATCCGCCGGTTTGGACCTGGCTAATGAGCAAATGGCGTTCATTGATCGCCTTAAATTAATCTTTTTTTAATTTTTTTTCGGGGGTTACAGATTAGACGCTGTCGAAGCAAAAGTTCAGCGCAGTTCAGCTCGGCAGCCACGTAATTAATATGCAAATTATAATCCAACCGACTCAATTCCCAATCGGCCGGCCACTCTCACAAGCACAAGATGAAAAAAATACAGAAAAACAAAAGGCCGAAACGAAAAAAGTCCGAGATGAAGATGGACATGGTCCATCCAAATGCGGTTAAGATACAATACATCTCCGCTCAGCCCCTTCGGGTGCCCCTGACTTTGCACGTGTTATCGGCTGCGGTCCAAAAATGTTTCGAATAACTAATTGCCAAGTCCCTCAGGTAGCCAAATTATCCGAAAAGCCAAAAACCGGGCGATGTTCGATGCTCGATATGTGCAATCAAATTTGATTTAGCCGCCCCGGCCGATATTTATTTATGGCCACATACTTGGCTTTGATTTTCAGCTGGCGCAGCAGCAGCAGCAGCGTGGCGCATAAATCTGTTAGTTATAGGAGGCACTGGGAAAAATTGGGAAAATTCTGGGATTTTTTGAATATTTTTAAAGGGAAATAAATTACATTTAAAGAGTTGGAAAGCTGATTTTTAACTAATATTTTGAATAGAATTCCTGAAATCTGTGGACATATTTATTAACGTCTCAAATATCTTAAGTTTTATAAAATAAATGTACTGTTTTATGAATATTTATATTAATAATATTTATTATTAAATATTGATTTTAAAGATACTCAATTTCCATATTCCCATTTAAACTCAATACTCCTTTTCCCTACATTTTCTCTCTCTGTGAATGAGTCGTTGAGAGGTGGATCCTCTGGCCACCATCGGTGCCGTAAATAAGTCTGATGGCTGCACTTTTTGGCATGTCGGCAGACCCATTGCGGAACGCCCCGCATTTGCGCTAATGAAAATGGATCTGCTTGCACGGAGCACCGCTCAATTGAGTCTGTGTGTGTGCCCGAATGCTGAATTTATGCTGTGGCGACAGGTGCCCCCGATGCCCGTTATCCTGCATCTCACCTGGCCCCAGGTCTCTTGTGCGTAAGCAGCCCCCGAAAATATTTATAGGGATTTATTAGGGGGAGTCCAGGAGGCCTAAATGTTGTGGTAAGCGCGTCATAGGAGGAGGTTCTGTTGGTCAATCTCTTTAGTTTTATTTTAACTCACACTCTCCAAGGCTTATTTATGGAAGTTGTAACTTCTTTGGGGTTATATCTTGGTAAGAACTTTCAAATTTAATAAACACTTAAGGATATGTGTATTTATATAAAAATATATTTATTTTTCTTTTCAATATAAACTTAAAGCTACCTAAAGATAAACCTAAAAGTTCCAAGATCATTAAATCAGCTTTAAATAACCAACCCAAGACTCGTAACTATTTCGGCCAGGAATTCCTTGGCCAACTTTTAGAGCCAACTCCCTCTCCCCTCCTTGTGCGGATTGCAGATTTACAATCCCCGGTCAGAGGCAAGTTTGTTGATTTTTCTCTTTACACCCAAAAGCTGTCAGTTTTGTATGCGCATACTTTTCATGAAAATTGTTTTTCAAATAAATTTTCCACCCACACAAAGGCACACAACAACAAATTCTGTTTTGGGATGGATTCGGTTGTTGGGATGTTGGGCTTTTCGGCTGCTGGATCTTGGAATTGGGATCGATGGATCGAAGTTTCGTTTGCTTTAGTTTACTGTTTGTTTATTTAGACATAATGCGCGAAAAGTTGGAGATTGGAGAGGAAGATCTCCTCTTTGATCTCGCTGCAGAGTGCTGTGTGAAATATTTCGTTGCCCTGTGATTAATCAAATGTTTTAGAGCGGAGGCACTGAGATCGGAACCGGGCAGTGCCGAGTGCTGAGGGATGGAAACACAGGAAAAAAGAAGAGGATTGCCCCGAAATGGATACGAAAATATAATTAAATATTTATCAAAATGTGTACGGTAACAGCAATCCGAACACTTGTCGGCCTTTCCTTGCCGCGCTTGCCCTCTGCCTTCCTTTTCGGCCTGTCAAAAAGTGACATTTCCCACATCAACGGCGAGAGTCCACGGACTCTGTCCCGTCCCGATCCGATCCGAGTGGAATCCTCATTTTCGCTACAACAATTTAACATTAATTCGCAGTCAAATAATGCTGCATTTTTTATGCGCAAATGTCGTCGTTGTCAAGTGCCAGCGGAAAGGGATGTGAGTTTTGGCGCGAGGGGGAGTTTCCCGAAACAAAATGGAACTCTAACGGATGTATTAACGCATTGAGTGCCCTCCCTCCCTCCCAACCCCTGCTGGTATATAGTGTATTAAAAAAAATAAAATAACAAACAAGAAAAAAACATACAGGGCCTGCACTCAAGCTGCTGGTGGTTGGCAGCCAGTTGCTCATCCAACCAAAAGAGCCACGGATCCGGGAATACCGGGAAGAAGTACGGGGGATCCGGCGTACAGGGAATACAGCGAAGCGTCGGCGGGTCTGGCAAAATGTCAAATGTCAGAATTTGACATGCGTGTGACATATCAGTGGCAGCTTTTACATTAATCAAACTCCCTTTTTCTTTGGGCCCACAGAAAACGGCAACTGAAACTGAAACAGAACCAGAGAACCCTGCCAGGCACTGAGCGAAATTTAGTGATAATTAAATGGAAATTTAGTTTTATTTTAATAGAACTTGGAAAGTGAATAAAATATTATTAGAGAATATAATACTTTTTATAAAAATCAAATGTTAACATTATTCTTAAGCAATTTAAATTGAATAGTAACAATAAATAATGCTAAAATAATTTAATAACATAAAAGTGTCTTATATAAATTGTGCCACATGGTAAATAAATTTAGAGGGGATTTTAAAGGTTCCATTTAAACCTTTTTGTCTCAGTGCTTGGCCTGATCCGTAGCCAGAAACCACCGCCAACGATGACGATGACGGGGATACGGAGACCGTTGAGCCACTGAGAACCAGAACAAGAGCTCGAACTCGAATTCGAACTGGAACTCGGGCCCGCTGACGAAGATGCTACACAATTGACACATTGAATTAGGGACATGACGCCTTCTGTTGCTAAAACACACAAACCATCCATCCATCCATCCATTCGAGCATCTGAAACATCCACTCAGACCCTCTACTCAGACTGACTCCCTTTTTCCATAATAATTTGCTGCGAGCGAGTGCTGTTCATGCTCTTCACAGTTATAATCGAATAATCGAATCATGTGAAACTTATTTTTGGAAATGCGGTTTTCGCTCGTTACGCTCTATTATGGATTTCCATAGGGCCATGGCGAAGAAGTTGAAGACCGTGAAAATGCATGCCATTCAGGCTGCAGGGCAAATCGAATCGAAATCGAAAGGATTACAATGCCGTTGAAGGCTGCAAAGCGGGAGAATAATATATTTCGAGGCTGGGAAATTAGAAATATTAGTTTTATACAATTACAGATGTTTCTTTGAGGTAAACCAGATGATAACTTTCCTTTAGAAAGCCATTAAAGCCAATTAAGTTGGATTACATAAGTGTCAAAAATTTAATATATTTTTTTTTGCATTATCAAGGGGGTTTAATATAATTTGTATACCATCAACTATTCTTTTTAGGGTAAAATATAGCTCTAAACCTTGTTTTTAAGCTATGCAAACTCTAAGCCTGCATGGTTGATTATTTTAAAACAATCTTCTCAATTTAAAATATTCATTAGCTGCCTCACTTAATCCACTTTCAGAAATTCATTTAGCATTTAATTTCCCAAAGTGAGCTCTTCATTAGAGTTCCGCTTTGTCTTCATCACCCGCAAGGCCAGCAGCGGCAATTGTTGTCAATCTAAGGCTCATCAGACGTCATTATAGCCGCTACTTAGCTACCAAGCCTCAATTTAGATGGAAATATCAAACAGAATATCTCAGGGCTGCTGGCCCGCATGCGCTGTCAACAGGAGGCGTTATGGAGACAAATCCTGAGCATTAGAGTGGACCCACGTCAATGGAGGCGAAAAGCGAAAAGAAACGTTTTGCCCATTTGCCCAAATGAGAATGTCAAATCATTTGTCAAACGTTTTATTAGCCCAATGACATTGTGCATGCGTGAGTTCCCATTCCCATTCCCTTTTCCAGAAACAAAACAGAAAAAAACAACATTTAATTAGGAGGAGGGGCCCCTACAACGGGGGGCCTGGTTTGGATCTCGTTTTCTGTTGGAATCCAAGGCGTAACGATCCATCTTGAACTCGTCAGTTGGCCAGACGCCATGTATAGTACTTGCTATGTGCTATATGCTATAAGCTATATATGTTTGTGCCGATCCCCCATCAAGCGTAACGAAATGGCGTGCACAGTGGAATGCGTAGCGAATTTAACAAAACAAATCTGTGCCATGAGCTACACTCAAACTTAAATTATAGCCTGTTTAATATTAAAAATCTTACAAAATTATGACAACAAAGAAAAGCCTTTAAAATTTAATAAAAATAAAGCCAAGTGTAAGTCGGTTAAGTGTAAACTTTATTCAAAAGAAAGGGAACTTTAGGTAAAAATTTGCTTACTTGCGTGAAAAGCAACAGGGAGGCGCCACACAAGGTTGAGACAATGGCCACACCAGCCGAAACCAAATCCAAATCCGAATCAATAAAACAATAATAAATAATCACTCGGAACGAGCGTATTATTGGTGCTCGCTGGGCGCTACTTGGGCAGCCGGACAAACGAAACTCCCAAATAGACATAAATCATGATGGTCGCAGGTCGTCACAGAGCGTCATCTCCACTCCATACAGAGTTTCCTCATCTTTTTTGGCCGGCGGCAACCTTCAAACCGGGCATGTGGTGCTCGCCAACATGTAGAACATGACGTGGGACAACAACAGCAACCACAACGAAGAATCCATCCACATCAACCTGAGCAACTTCATCTCAAAACTCCATCTTCTACTTGAGTTTGAGATTTGGATGTGAGATTCGGTTAAAGATTCGAGGAGATCAGAGAGGCTTGATCAGGTTGCGTTGGCCACACTGTGGAAAATATTATCTGTTTTATTAATAATTAATATTTATTTAAATTACCAAGAAAAGATATTAAATAAAAATTGGATAAAAATTGAGGTATACAGATACATTTATTAAAATATGTAGACAAAATAGAGAGAATGAACAGAACTTATTTTTGAAAGGAAGAAATTACAATCAATATTTGTATTTCGTTTTGGAAAATATTTTTTTATATATTTATTAATTAAATATTTATATTTCTCAGTGCCTTTTACGTTGAAATTGAAAACGCTCTTAATGCGCTTTGATTTATTATCTTCTTCGGCCGCTTGCGGTTTCGTTACCATTTTTACCATTTTTGGCGGACAAGTGTTATGAATCAACATTTATGTGGGCACACACTCGTGCTGAAGGACCTTTCAAGGGAAATCCTCTAGTTTTCTGCCCGTCATCCTCGGATATTTCGATCTTCGATCTCGCTGCGTGGCGCGTGTGAGGGAATCATGAGAATTGTACAATTTTTGACATATTCATTTTGAGACGACACCCGAAAGGTGTTACATATCCATCCGTCCGACGAATGCAATGACATGCATTTATGCAACTCTGCCAGCGGCCCGTTGCCCGGGGCTAATTTGCTATGCCAACGGGCCATCACAATATTGTTAAACAATTGTCTGGCCGATCGCTCGGCCTTAAGCAAATATATCGAAGGGAATAAAATAAATTTCAGGGCGGATATATTTAGTTTATTGCCGAAGTCGGTCAGCGGTTGGATCAGGTGCAAAGCCAGCTGCAGTTTGGAAATTATAAAACAATTCGCCTGAAATGCGCATTGGCGGGTGCATTTAATTATAATAATTTTCGTTGGCCGCCTGTCCGCTTCTGCCGTTCGCCGGTGCATTTAATTATAACGAAAATTGCTCGCAACGTTGCCATTTTAGACATTCCCCTCCCGTCTCTGCATCTGTATCTATATCTCTAGATGTATCTGTGTATCTGGTATCCTTTCGGTCACATCTGTGCCGGCTGCTGATCTCCATGGGGCGCTGCTCATCTCTTTGGCTCCTTGGCTCTTTTGGCCAAGATCCAATTGGTCTGCCTTATAATTTTCCGGCAATTTACATGGCAGAAATTATACTGCGAGAACGAGAGGAGTTCAAACACTGGGCAACAGGAATGGTTTTAAAAACGGGTTAGGCAAATTACTGCAATTAATGGGTATTGGATTTGGATTTAGAAATTGTTAAAGAATTTTCTCACAGTCTTTAGTCTTTGCGTGACTTGGCTTCTGTTGTTGTTTTAAGCGGAAGTGCTGGAAAATATTTAAATTACTTGAAACTTTTTAAACTAACTAACTTTTAAAGGATTTATAAGGTTAATTTTAATTCTCTTTTAGGAAACTTTGGTAAGGGTATTGTTTTACATAGTTTAGTTTATAGTTTAAGCCTCTGTTATATGTATTATCCCAGCTGCTTTAATGTAATTTCCCTGACATTTGATCATATCTAAGCCTCTGAAAAATTCTTATGAAAACTGATTTGTAACTCGGCACACAAAACACACTCGCTAAATCTTCTTCCGCCCCTAAATCCACACTCCACCACCGATCTCCGATCCTAGCCTCAGCAAACATAAACTTAATGCGAAAAGTTTTCAATTTAACAAATGCCGAGAATGCACGCTGAGTCGGACCCGGCGACCCAAGTGGTCATGTGGCCATGTTGGCCAAGTTAGTTGGCCTAGCTACACAGAGGAAAAATTAGGAAAAATAAACTGAAGATGAAACTTAGAAATTAATAAGTGTGAATAACGTTTATTTTGATTTCTGTGTCCTAATAAAATTAGTGTGAAATGGAGCTCAAAATTTATGATGAAGTAAAATAACTTTGAATAGCAATATTATAATTTGTTTTAATATTTAATAAGGTTTATTTAACTACTATAATATTTACCGAAAACCAAATATACATATTCGGAAAAGACCATTAACGAAACTTTAAAAATGTCTGAAATGTAATTTTGTGAGAAAGAATATTTAAACTATAGTTAATTTTCCCCAGAAAACTAATAAAAAAATCACTAAAATTTCAATATTTTCCCTCTGTGTTCTGGCCAAAATGCATCTGACTCAGAGCCAGTTGCAGTAGCCATGTACAGTGCAGTTGTTGTGGATGAGCTACTGGCTACTGGCTGATAAATCACGAATGCATTTGAGCGCATATCAATGGGCGGGGATCGAGGGAGTAAGTGGGACCTGGGACTTGGGGCCGAGGGGCTGCTGTGTTTAGTTTGTAATTATTTTTACGCTCTTTGCGCGAAATTTGAAATTCATTTCATAACTCAATGTAATGGCGACCGCAAAAGCTCAGCTAAACGCGCGCCTTGGCTCAACTCAGCCGGCCATGAGTGATGGGCCAATAAACTAAATGATTTTATGTCCCCGACTCCGGCGTCGCGACAGGCCGAGTAATGAAAAATAATTAGAAAAGCGTTTGCTGGGGCTCCGGAGACCAGAGACCAGGGACCAGGCTAGTGCTAGTGAAAGAAAGATCTCCGCCCCGGAACCCCAGGTTGTACAACCTGCACTCGAGGTTGGCTTTTCGAATCAGCATTACCGGGCTAATTGCTTGTTAAACGTTGCCTCTAATGGGCAAAGTCTGAATGGGAATTGGGTTTGCCAATGCAATGTGCAAGTCCCAATGAAAATAAATGCAAATCAGCGCGGATCAGTCGCCGGAATGAGCAGTCACACAGCATTGATCTTGGAGTATGCTCACAGCCAGAGACAAATGACAAATATCAATTGCAAGCGATTTATTTTGCGGAATTTATACAGAGGTGAGGCTTGTAATATTAAGTGAAAACTGCTAGAGTAGACTTGAATTTGAAAAGAATTTCTTATAAGCTCTATCGATAAATATTTGCAATTCTTTAAATAATTTTGCATATATTTTAAACATTCTTTAAACTACTTCTAAGCTGCCAATAAATGTATCTAATCTCTAAGCTAACAAAATTACCAGTTTTTATTAAAATCTCCATTTTTTAACAATTTCCAATCTCAAAATCTAAAAATAATCCCCCAAAACCGAAACAAATTGAATATAAAAAAACTTTATTTTTGCCGGCACTCGCGGCCAAAAACTAAACATCTATTAGAGTTAATGCCAAACAAAAAGGTTAAAAGACAAAAGCCGAATAAGAGATGCCGGTAATAATGGGGCATGGCAGGGCGAGATACAAACAACAAAATCAATTACAAAGCGATTTCTCTTTTGATAACATCCAGCATATATGCAAAGGGTTCAAAATCGGTAATTGAATATATATGCACAGCGGGAAAATGTGTATTTAGATTTTAAAATAAAAATACCTTTAAATTGAATTAAGGAACTTTGGAGTTGTAAAGACTTCAACTTATAAATATTTGTATATTAATTTTTATATATTATTTTATTTGGTTTTTGATTTACTTTCTGAAACTCCTTATGACTTTCCTTTAAGTGTAGAAATTCATTTGAATCCAAAGTACTTCTCGTCAAGATCTGGCACCATGGATTCTGCACATTCACGCCGCAGACGCGGTCACAAAGCCACCAAAAGCACCGCCTCTGACACGTCTGACAAAAGTTACATCGAACATCAAGCCAACTAATTGAGTGCCGATCACAATGAGACATAGAGATCGCTATGGGACCTGCTCTGGGATCTGGCATCTGGGATTTGGGGACGGGAATGGGTGTGGGGAGTGTGTGGATTGTGGATTGGGCATGGGCATCTGAGGCTCATGGACCGATGGCCCACGGGGCTGGGGCCGCCTTTAATGTGAGCACCTATGACGATTTTAAGCAGAGTACAGTGATGTGTCAATATGTGGAAATATATACAATTAAAAAATAAATTATTACTATTGAAATTTAAATTTTGAAAAGCATTCTTAGCTGTATAAATGAGTATAATACAGCCCCTTCTTCTCTGAAGTTTTTAATGGACCCTATTTTAAGGAAAGATTTAATATAAAATGTCTAGATTAAAAAATTCAAGTAACCATAGCTTTAGATTAATATCTAAAAACAGAAAAATGTTTCCTACATTTATTTTTAAAATTCAGTTTAACAATTTCCGAGTTTTTCTTCTGTAGTTCGTGCTGTATCTCAAAAAGTATCTGCTGGCCAAATCAATCTTATCAGGCTTGGCTGTGTGTGTGTGCGTGTGGTTCTAAACAATCCAACCGCACATACAACACTGGCGGCTGTCACCTAAGCTATTAACCTGATTTTCTAGATTTTCAATCAAGTCGAAAAACGAAAAAGACAAAAACCCATCGAAGCCGAAAAACGAAAAAAGACAAAAAAATGTTCACAAAACCAAAACCAAAAAAAAAAAAAAGAAAAAGAGACACGCACCGCACACACAAAAGGGAGGAAGAAGGAGAAGGAATGCAGAGCTTGGTGGAGCCGCCATATCTACATACCAATAGGTAGAAACGGCCACAAAAGGCCCATAATCCGGTATTGTATCTCGTGGATCGTTGCGGACTGGATCTGGATATGCTGGCTTAGACGGTTCGGGACGGACATCCCCTGGCATTATTATAAAGTCAAATTTTGTTTCGTTTAAATGCGATCTTTACGCCGAAAGCGTGTGTCCCTTTTTCCCAAAACCCAAAACCGACAAATCCGAAAAAAACCTTTGAAGAAAGAGCAATCCAGCAAGTGCCAGAAAAGGAGAACCGAAAATTGAAAACTGAAATCCCGAAAACAAAAAGGCATTTTTTGATTGAAATCAATTTAAATTGTTTTCTAGAAAAGCCGCTGGGACACACACACAAAACACACAAAGGGGTGACCCGCAGATAGTATCCATCGGATACACAGGTACACACACAACCGCCGATAGGATGATGGGTCTCAGTGGAAGGGGGCTCTCGGGATCGGTTGGGAGACGGAGATCAATCCTGGCTCACATCGGTCGGGCAAATATAGTCGTGCATGTGTCCAAACTGTTGGCAGCTATTTAGATGGATTAACATAAATCCCAATGCATGAAAATCCATGTGAGAATTATGGTTCTGGGGATAATGTGTGGGAGATATCACTAGGACAGCAAAAAGGGGGAAACCGAAAGAGTTATGGCCATGAAAGAAGGTGATTATGTTCCGCCTTAAGTTGTGTCTGCTTCATGGAAAACGAAAGGATATTTGTTTAGTTAGATGAATTTCAACTGGGTCTTGAAATAATATAATATCTAAAATATCATAATAAATAGTTGTACTTTTATTTTCCATCTTTAACTGCATCTATCTTATTATTTTGGGGTCTATTTCTCTCTTTTAAATAAAACATACTTTCAAGACTTGTAATTATCATAGAACTCCTTTTTAATATTAATGTTTACAAAAGTATAGAATTAATTACCCCACAAATCAACCTAAGATATTCATATTCAATCAGCAATCTCTGAATGTATCTCTGAGCCACCTGCGTTCTTTATCTTCCTATATATACTCTTATGTATATGGCATTAGCTGCCTACACACTCCAACTTGATATCTTTTAAAATCTATCAATGCTCACATCCATCTGTCTAATTATGAATGCCAGCTCCCACAGTAAATTCAATCAGATTCTTTTAAAATCTAATAAAAGCCAGTGAACAAGAAAAGACAACCGAGACAGACAATGGTTATGGCCTTTGGCCAAAAGCGACGCCCTCGTGGATGGCCATAACCTGGCCGATTAGTATCTCTGCTGAGAAGTACTGCCATTATGATGCCAATTCGAAGAGCTTTACGTGGAAGTGGACCATAAAACGATAAAACGGGCATAAATGTCGCCGTGACTCAGACGCGATGGGTTGGCCACACACACAAGAGACCTTTCCGGCGGAAACGCAGCTTAAATGGCAATTAAAAGTATAACTATAACTATTAGATAATGTCCACCGACACGGAAACACGGCGTAATGATGCTTGTAAAACCATACGCATCCCAAATCCGTATCCACAGTCACACAGGTGAACTCCTAACCCGAAACATTAGCTGGGAGCACAGGTGCTGGGGGCCGTAAACTGACAACTTTCTGGACAAGTGTCAGGGCGTGTGATTTATGCGCGCGCTTCCCCGGAACTCGAGCGGCTTCGGTAGGAGGCAATGGCAATGGCAACGTCTCAGGTGAAGCCTTCTCGGGGAAAAACAAGGGAAGGCGCATGCGCAGCGACCTGCAGGTCGCCCAGCGGACAGTGGACAGTGGACAAACGGACAGCGGTCACTGTGGAGTGGAGTGGAGTGAGAACTGCGGACATGGAACAAATGTTAATCGCTTTAATCTCTCGAGTGCGCCGAAAACATGCTGCCAAATGTCCCAAAGCGGCGACACGGCAACGTTTCCGTCACATTGACGCTCTTGTCCACTGGAAAAAATACAGATATCTTGGGATTATGTACGCAAAATCATCAAAAACAAACTTCTTTAAAAGAAAAATCCTTCTAAGTCAAGAAAGAAACTATAAACTATAAACTATAATATTTATAAAATATTTAAGGATCTCAGGGCTTTGTTGAAAAAGACTTTAGAATTATAAGGACATATAAATAAAACAGCAGCAAAGAAGTCTAACTTTAAGATAAGATTAATCATGCCTAAATGATAACAATTTCCTTATTTTCTAAGCTAAAATTTAAGAAATATTTAACTGCTAAATTTGACTTCTGATTTTGTTAGTTTCTTATATTTTTCCTCAGTGTCGCAGTGTCCTTTTTGCGCAATTTTCGGCTGACCAATCACCCATGTGTGTGTGTCTCTGTGTCACCCTGAAGACAGCGGGGAATGCTGAAGAATTGCCGAAAACAGCTAAGAACAGCAGCAGGTTGTCCGATTGCCGATGGCCAAGGAATGCCGCCGACATTACCGGCCACGATAAGCCCAATCGAGAAATGCATTATCCGAATTTTCAGGGCCAACAGATGTTGTTGCCCAAGTATTTGGTGTTCGGTGGGTGGGTTTCGGGTTGGGGGAACCCATAACTTATCCCTGGGTATGTTTGAAATATTAATGACCTCCTGGCCGGCCAAGAGCAATCAAAAGTCATCGACAGCCAACACTTAAAATGAAAACAGAGCCCAGAACCGAAACGGAGACCAGGAAAATATATATTTAAATTCTGGAGGAAAGCCCCGAAGAAACTCAACGCGATGTGAAGAAGAGTTATGGACGACGGGGAGTGGGAGTATCTATCTGATTTAGATGCAAATCAAATCGAGAGCCGGCCAGAGAACAAACTATGAATGTGGTATTGAATGGCTTATGGATTTCAGATTTCAGATTTCAGTTTTCAGATTCAAATTTAAGACCTTACACATTGAGTATTTTAATGTGGCGGCCACAAAACGAAAGAAATTCAAATTGGCCCGATCGCATTTGGCTTGACCCATGGCCGCCGACCCCTTTTCCACGCGTTCGCTGTGTGGCATCTCCGATGGGTATCTGGAATTGTGTATAAGACTATCAACGGACACATTTATTTCATGTTTATGTTGATATTTTCAAATTTGATAAAAACAAAAAACACAATGCCGAACAAGAAGATCTCGCATTTCGTTTCGTTTTTCCCTTATTTATGTTAATGCAACGGCGGCAGCGGCGTAGAGAGATTGTGCCTCATTATCGTCATTCTTGTGGCAGTTTAGAGTAGTTCAGTCCACCGGGAAATGCACAATCTGCGTCGTTTGGTGTCACTTTTGTGCACTTTATTGGCAGGAGTGGCGCTCTGTCATATATAGAGAGCGATATCAAACGATTGATGGATGCCCCTGCCCCCAGATAACGAGCTTGTAACTGGTATCTTTGAAATTAAGTGGGTTTGTTTTGAGGGGAAATTACTTTGAGATTTGTTTATAAGTAAGTAAAAGATACTTTTGGTTATAAATTAAGAGAAAAGACAGTAGGGAGTGCCTTGAAAATACAACCAATAATATTAAGATACATTCAGTAGATATTTAAAATCAGTTAAAAGAAAGCAAAGATTCAGCTTAAACTCTTCCCTACACATGAATCTTTAATACCTCTTAAGCTTTAAAAAATAATTCTGCATTAAATATAATTAAATCTCGTAAACATCCCTTTGCCCAAACTGATCCTGTCGCCTCAGCAAAGCCAAACCCGATGCGGCCAATCAACTCACTCTCTCAAAAGGTGGGGCGCTGAATAAAAGAAACTTATTTAAATCGAAAAGCGCATATGCATAAATATTATTTAAGTTGATTTTTTGCGCACAATTAAAAGAGCAAAAGGAGGAGAGGAAATCTCTGAGGGAACTGGGAACCCGGGGGAGACGCACTATTCAAATTAAAAATCGAACGTAAATGCGGCTCACAGCAGGATGCGCGATTTTGAGCCTCGGAGCTGGGAATGGGAAATGGGATCCAAAAGGAGAGCAGGGGTGCGACTGATTGTTGTTGGACGGAGACCAACCAACCGACCGACCGAAGGACGGACGGAGGGCGACTGCTGGGGCATATGATAATTTAAGGCTGCACAACGTCATGCTGTTGCTCCATTGCCATTTATACAAAGCCCGCAAATGGAGATGGAGCTGGGGATGGCGGTGAAGCTGGGGGAGCAGAGAGGAGACGGAAGGGACACCATCCCAGGCGAACGATTGGAGCCGCGGGATTGCGTGTTTGCGTCTTATGAGTGACTGCTGCCCGCGCCGCATGGGATGGATGCGATGCGATCCGAACCGAAGCGATCCGTGTGCCCGGCCCTCCATTTGGGGGCCGCCGACTGTGCCGAGCATCCTTTGATGTGCTCCAGCCAGCCGGAGGTGCTCCCAAAAGGTGCAGGAGCACTAAGAGAAAAAGTTGGAAACCTTTTTTTATAAATCTTAAATACAAAAATGTAAGCTAAATTGTAAATTAACTCCAAATGTTAAACACAGTTGTCTAAATTTGATTTAACATACATATTTTAGTTTGATTTATTTGATATAGCCTTTTTGCTGAGTGTATCCCAGACACTCTACCTCTTGGCTCATCCCTCCCGTCGCCTTTGATGCGATAAAAAATTAAGGCGATAATGGAATTGAAGCAAATGAGCTGGCCAACATTTGTAAGATTGCCCTTGGTTCCGCCCCGAGCCTCCCCCTTGATGGACCAACCCCCCTTAACCCCCTGAAGCCCCCATCTGGATTGTCCGGCCAACTATGCAGCTGTGCGACAAGCAAAAATTGGACAAGCGACACGCAATTTATGTCAATGTGCGCACCCAGCGGCCGGCCCACACGGAAAATTCGCTGTAATTAATAAAGAAAACGGATCGCGCGGCGACTAAAACCATAAATGCGGCAAGAAATTATGTGAATTATATGAGAGGCAAGGAAAAAATTACAAGCAGGGAAAACTTTCGACATGTCGCTGTGTGTTGTTCAATTTACAAGCCACCTACGTTGCGCTTGACAAACGGTTGGTCATAAAAATTAAAGAAAAATAAAATCGTATATTATGTCCCACCCCTTTGGATCCCGTCCGGGGATTCCCCCGCACTTAATGGAATAATGTTGGCCCGGCTAACAACTTCATTTCGAGAAAGAGAGGCGACGCGAGGCGACACTCATACGGCATAAATTTGCTAGACTTAAGCCTAATTTATGCCGCGTTTCGAGAGCCTGGCCCGAAAGGGTCGCCAAGTGTATGGGTATATGCAACAAGTATCTTTCGGATACGTATCCCTCCGGCCCGTATCTCATATCCCTCCGCCATGCCAGCCCGGTCAGCGACTGCATCTGCATTCACAATTAAACAATTTCCACTAAATCTCGTTACTTCCTTGGCAATTTGTTACGCGCGGCAGCAAAGTTATGTGACGCTGTGCCATAAATTCATGCGCCAACCGAGCCTACCCCTCGCTGGCCCCGCCCCTGAGCCGCTCTTGGGACCCCTTTGGGTCCCTCTGAGCCGCCCCCCCTCTGCTGCTGACCATCCAGTGGCTGTGAAATCTCCTGCAAGCGGCACTTAAATCGATGGATTTATGTAGCCGGGCACGCCTGCGCAGAAGGAACTGCATCCGAATCTGTAGGAATCTCTACACTCGGCAAATAAGTATTCTGCAGATTTATGAAATATGTTTGCTAAAAAACAAACCTGAGACATCTAAAGATCGCAAAGAAATTTCTAGGGAATTTAAAACCACGTGAAAAGCTTTAAAAAAGTATTTCAAATTATTTTAAAATTAAAATTTTTTACTTTTATTCCCATTAATTTTTTAAATTTAACTAAGCTTAAAGTTAACTTTATTTTTCTGTGTAAATATCTGTTAAAATCTGAAGGCATCGGTTGGTAAGTCGACTTGGATGCGAGCTCCGGGCGAGCATAAACTCCGATTAGGCGACACTCGGCAACGGGTCATCACCTGGAATGAAATATTCAGATTCAGATACAGATTCCGCCCCCTCAATCTTCACTCTCACAGGCTAGCACTGACCCAATGCCCGAGGCGGCTCTGGGAAAATAATAAAAAATATTAAACCAGAGAGTGGGTGGAGCTGTGATGTAGTTGCAACTAATTTAAGGTCAATTGCCAGCTTAAAAGGAGAATTTGTTAAGTAACAAATTTTATTTAAAAGGAGAATTTGTGAAATACCTAAAATTATTTTTTTTTTGCTTTTAATTGGGGTCATCCGATGTGAGCCTTATAAAGAACATTTTTAGTAAGGCTTCAAAATTCTTCCTCAAATGTTTATTATTTATTAAACCTTAAGAAACAATATCTTATGA
>JAEIIJ010004420.1:0-13957 GCA_018904815.1 Drosophila ogumai
GTTAAAGGAAAATTTATATAAAGGTCTAGGTCCTTATATTCATTAATTTTTCTTCAAAAAATTAAAATAAAAATAATTTTAAGAGCTTGCATATAACATCATGTTTTAAATAAATTCTATGACATTCTGCAGATTTATTTACCTTGTCTTTGTGTCAGCAAAAACATTAATGAAATATACTGAAATGTGGTGTGTGTCACTTTTTAGTGTTTATACTCGTATCTCTCTAGTGTTTTTTTTTTTTGTTTGTTTCAAAAGAAATGTCGTGAAAATCATGATTTGCTTTTAATGTCTCACCACGAGCTTTAATCATGAATGCTAGAAATTATTCACGGCCAGCTGGGAGAGACCGCTGCTCATTTGCCTAAGTGAAGCCCCGGGCTCCGGATTCCGGCGAGGGGTTTGGGATACACACACATATATATATCCGTAAATAAGACAAGTTCTGCGGCTGGCTGGCCTTTGGTTGATTTTATGATCATATAGAACGAGAACGAGGAACGAGAACCGACTGACATGCGAACTTCCGTTTCTCGGGGCGGCAGGAAATGCAAATAAACAAAAGGCCAGAGTGCTGCTCCCTCTCTGTGCAGAGGAGAATTGATTTTTATGGGCCGTAAGTTTGGGATATTTATGCAGGAGCACTCCGGATTTGTTTATGGAACTGCCGATGCCGATGCCAATGCCAGAGCCTCGCACCACACACACTCGGCCAGGCCAAGTTTGCGGTATCTTTAATGGAACATTAGCACCACCAACAGGGGCCGCAGGAGCAAAAAATTATTATAACTTTAGCCACTTGATTATGCTTGATGGCCAGAAGCTGCCAGGCAAAAAACAAAAAAAAAAAAGAGAAGTGGCCAGGGGAGGCAAAAAATTGGATTCTCGACCATATCCGGAGGGCGTGGCACGTCACTCGCTTTTTGTGCGATTTATTCCACTTCTGCTCTTTATTTCGCCTTTTCGGGCTCCTTTTTTTTATTATTTTAATGCGCGAGCATTAACAGCCCAAGAGTTTTGGCTTTTATTATTGCTCATTTGCACAGGCGCCCGTTGTCCTGGCAAACAAGAAAGAAAAGAGGGGAAAACGGGAGGAGAAAGCCAGTCAAAAGCCGGGGAAAAGCAGTGGAAAAGCGGCAAGATTGGGGTAACAACATTATGTTTATATCACTCACAATGAGCGATGGCACTTTGGTCAAGCGGAAATCCCCGGGATGGCGTGAAAGTTCTTTTCCGAGATTAAATAACTCGGACAAGTTGGCATTTCTTGGAATGCCAATGAAAAAGTTGGCCAAATTATACACCAAACACATAACTTCGGTTTTATATGATTTAAATTATTAAAGTTTAAGGCCCCTGATGGACTTTTATGGCCGCTATGAACACCTTTTTGGAAAATTCTCTTAAGTATTTAAATTTTATTAAAGCTTACAGATCTTTTATTTAACCTTTTTCTGACTTCTTATATGTTTTTAAAAATCATAGGGTAAGCCCGCCCCAATGTGGTCTAGGCCTATTAATGTTTTCTAATTTTTTCATTTCCTCGCTGAATGAAAAAGTTCATGAAAATTCAATAAGTTTTCCTTCAAATAAAAGTTGGTTTTCGCTTATATTTTATTTGGCTTTTCCTTTTGCACTTTTCAAGCGGATTCCTTCGCTTTGCCTAACCGTTTTTCCTTTTTTTCGGGGGGCCTGGTGGTGTTTTACAAGTTTTAATTAGCCGCATTTTATGCAAACGTATTTAAATCAACAAAAAAGTGCTGAAAACGAGGCCCACGAGACAAAATTTGTAAAGGATTCGGCGGGTGCTGGGTGTGGGTGTGTTGGAAAATATGGAAAGCTCCATCTGCGGGTGCGAGAAAATCAATTAGCCCACGGCTGAGTGCCCTCAACTCTTCCCTAATCGACATGTGAGAGAGTGGAAAACACCAGGAGGAGAATAATGACGACGAGGAGGAGGAGCATGAGCTGGAGTGGTTCTCATATCTGCAGCGCACTGCGTTGTTTCCGTTGTTCTTCGCCGCCGCTCGTTTCCGCTTCCTGCCTGCACTGCGGGTTTTCACTGCTCCCCATTCCGACTGCGTCTCCTCATCAGCATCCTCAACCTCCTTCATCCATTGCTGATGACTTTTGTCCTTGTTCGCCTTCGGGCAAATATTGAAACAACTGATTAGTTTGAGTGAGCTCAACTTGTTCCGCATGCACATGTGTGTGGTCTTCTCTGGCTGCACAATGAAAAAATTAAGCAAATTTATAGCTTAAAGGGTGAGGAATTTATTCGAAAGGGTTTGGGATAAATTGTAGAAAATGTTAAAGTTTAGGGATGGTTTTAAAGATATATCAAGACTACTATAATCTACATTTGTTCAAGAACTGTATTTCTATTGTAAATTTCTCCTTTAAATTTCTATGCTTCTTAATAAAAAATGTTAAAAAATGTTAATTTAGAATTAAATATTTATAAACAAATACATATTATAAGGAAATAATTAATAAATTTTCACATTGTACAAATGTATTGTAAGAATTGTTGAAAGATCTTATTCATACGTGATTATAAACGCCACTTTTGACCATTTTTCTTTCTGTGCACAAACATGGTCCAGTGGGCGTCAGCCTGTGGCGTATCCATTGTGAAAGTGGCTCAATTTGCCAATAATTATATGGCAATGAACTGGACGAAATCGGCATTGTGAAATATTCATTTGGCACTCTAATTGATGTAAACTGAGCTGGCAGTTAAGGGAGCAGGCAGCAGAGCCTCCATCAATTTCAAAAATCGAACCCTAAAATATTCATATCTGTTTACCAAATTCAGGATTCAAAATCAAGAGAGCGTGTGTGGGTGGGTAAGGGCTTCCTGCTCGATTGCCCAGAAGTATGCAGCGGCAAATTGCATTTTCTGTTTCTTTGTAATTATATTTGCCATGCAAATGCCGAGTGTGTGGCTCGGTTACTCAGCTGGCATCCTGTCCCAGGAGTTCGCCACATAGTCCCTCCCCCCTTTCCCCGAAAAACTTAAATGACATTTGAGTTGCAGACTTTTCCTAATGGAATCACAATTTTCCAGCACATACACTCCCAAACATTCGGAGACACACGCGGCGACACAGGAAAAGTTGGGCGAATAAATTTTTGTTGTCTTATTTAACTGCAAAGTTGAGCGCAAATAAACCGATCTCCCCGGGTGCTCGGCGGCTATGGGGGCTGGGTGGGCGTGGCAGCAAAACGTCGTACAAATTGGACTTAATCAAATTGCCAAAATGTTGACAGCCAAAGGGAACGCAACGGAACCGTAGCGGAAAAAAATAAAGAAATATTTTGCACGCTCCGCCTTTTGTTTTCGTCGCCAACTTTTTGAAAAGTCCTCGTCGCCAATGGAAAAGTTGGTAGGCATTGTGGGAAAATTGAAATGTCTGCTTTTAAGTTTGGCTTGGCTTTTCCCTTTTTCCGCCACAAATTTCTTTTTCTAGCTTCAAATGAGAGGGAAAAGGGAAATATAAAAGTACTTAAGGAGTCCTAGAATTTCATTTACAAGTTGGTTTTAAATAGTTTTTATAATTGTAATAATATTTGATGATTTCAGAGCTGTCTGATATTCTTTAAAATTATTTATAACATTTAATTTAAGTAATTTTAATTACTATACATTTTTTATACGCCCGTAAAGAAGTTTTTATGAACTATTTAAGTGTAATGACTCTCTTTTTTCTTCACATTTTTCCCCAGTGCTGCCTTTGCTGTATCGTACAGACATTATATATTTTTTTCTACCATCCCCTATGATTGCTTAGTTAATTAAAAGCCTAGCGATTAGCCGACCAATTGATGGGCCATCGGCGGGGCCTGAAGTATCCGAGATAAATAGCAACTCAAGTACTTGGCGGGCAACTTGGAGCCTCCTTTTGTGAGGGGGAAATCCTTTGGCAAGTTCCATTTAACTGAAATTTATTGTTCGAGAAGCCATTGTGCCGGGCCAAGAGCTGACCTACAAATTATGCAGAATAGGAAAGTTGTGCAAGAACTTGGGCTCTTGGCTAATTGAGTTGTGCTGCAGGTGGAACTGCGAACTGCGGACTGCGGACTGCAGACTGCGAACAACAATGAAAGTCAATTAAGTGGCTAAGCTGGGAAAGCCTGGGAAAACATCTTCATTATGGCCCCGGCAATTTGAGTGAGCGCTAAAAATTCATTTCGAGTGACCCAATTAACAAGGCAACACAGCAACAGCACCGGCAGCAATCGCATTAAACGTTTAATTACAGTGTCCTGGCAACAAAGGACAACTCCCCACGACCCGCTCTTCCATTCTAATTGTGTCTCCCTGGCCCCCTGCCCCTCCCAACCAGTCTTATCTGGGCGCCACTTCCGCTGCTAACAAGCGTATCCTTTCCGGCCAGTGGCGCCGCTCGGTCTGAAAAGGATTTCAGCAATTTGCATTTCTGTGTCTCCTCGTTGCCTTCCTTTCAGCCGGGCCTTTTCAGATATGGTATATATGTATATATTTTCCGCCCCGCTTGGGCCCAGTAGTTCCCCCGCCGCCAGCTCAAATTCTGAAGTGCCAGTTGTTTCTAGTATTGTTTGCACCCATCGGCGGCTCGCTGTGTTTTGTGTGTGTATATTGAGTGGCACTCCATTGTTGACCTGCTTCGGCAACAACTGGGCAGTCCCGCCTACGCACCTGTCGTCTCCTCGCACCCGGCAGGTGCCACGCCATTGCACCACTCAACTGGGTCACAGTAACGCATTGGGGTGTCTTGTTTAGGGAGTATTTTATTGTTTCTGTAGTCTTGGGAATGGATTCTTTAAGAATTGTTAATTATAGAGTTTTTATACTTTATTTTTGTTTATAACTAATTGGAGACTTAGGCTTCTAATCAATCTTGTAAAGCTTAGAATACTTTATTAATGATGTTTTTAAAGAGTTATTTTTTACAAGAAGTTTTTATTTATCTATTAACAATTCCTTAATAAATAGTTGTGGATGAATATAGTGTTGATTATCGTCAAGATAAATAAAGGTATACATATTTAATTAATTTTTCTAAAGATTTCCCTTTGCAATAAATTTTTATAAATATCTATCAATAAAAGGCATTCATTCACTTCTTAGAAACATCCTCCTCAAAATAAAAACGGCACTGTTAGAGGAGTAAATAAAAAGGGAAAAGCTGGAGTGACTCAATCGCGATAGCTCAGTCAGAGATCATTGGAATTGAAATTGAAAGGGCGGAGAAGTGGTTCTGGCGGCGATAACCGAACTGAAGCTGAATGGATAAGTGGAGTGGAATGGTGGCGGAGTCGACTGGGGGATTGATTTAATTGAGAAATTGAACCATGGCGGAACCGGGGATTCCCCCGGGTAGGCAATCTACATGCTGCAAGTCCCCCCTCGCCGCTCTGCTGCAAAATCTGCATTCGAAATGACCCCAAAGTGTCTGATTAGCCATTCGACATGTGGCGCGTGTCCCGCGCATTTGCACTTCGATAAACAAGCGAAACTGGCCAAATTGATGCGCCTAATTGGCTCCGACCGAAACCGAATGCAGTTGTTGCACTATCTGTGTGTCGCAGACCACATATAGTCTGTATTTATATGCGTGGGCTGACGCAGGCAAACACAACAACTTCATTAACGGGCGCAACATCAACGTCCCCGTTTTGCCGGCTGATTGACTGATTATGGTCAAGTGGTTGGCTGGCTGGCTCCCTCTCCGCCGCTAAATGTTTATTAATTATCGTGCAAATTTCAAATATATATATTTATCATGCACACGCCGCCTGTTAAATTGCGAATATTTTATGCTCGGTGTTAATTTTTATTTCGCGTTTTTTCGTTTAATTTTATGAACGCTCTGCGATCGCATTTTGTTTGGCTTAATTGCGCGTGGCGTGCACGCGGCGTATGCGTTATATAGTGTGCCTCGTGTCTGCCGCCATGCACTGCGCATTGCACATACGCACTGTTGTACGCGCCGGGTTTTTCGGTCTTTTCGGTTTCGCTGAAAAATCAACAACATGCGAAAAGCTGAAATATTTCTGCCAACTGAACACAATTTGTTGTGTTGTTTGCATATCGAATGGGTGGAATGGCATTCTTTATTTTTAGTTTCAAGGAAAAAGAGTTGTGCGAAATCGGAGATTGGTATCGTTTCGATTTGATCAGCTGGAAATTTATAGTTACCCAGAATAATCCGATTGTTAAAGGGGCTTACCTGAAAGGAACAAGAAAGCCAGAGAGTTATTATTTAATTCAATTGGGGAGAGTTTATTAATATTAATCTGTTTTTTTTTCAGGGGAATTTCGTAAGTTATTTCAATCAATCTGCTGCCAAGTGCTCACTCTATTTGCTGAGCTATTTTTCCTCGTCACATTTCCGCCAAACAAACTCAAATTAAGCGCATCACGAGCAGCTCTGCCAAAGATCTATTCTTTTCCCAGTTGCCAACTGCAGCAAATGGCTTTTTGTCAGCCGAACAATGCTCGGAAAAATCTAGCACTGGATTAGCGATGCGCAGCAGCTAAGGAAAAACTGGGGGGAGTCGAGTTAAATTGCAAAGCAGCTGCACAAAGCAAATGAAACTAACAAAAATAAATGCACAACAGCACAGGAGAGGGGGAGGGAGGGAAAGCACACACACACACACACATTTTCTAGCTTGGCGCACATATTTCAATTTTTTCCTCTGCTGGCTTGCAACATTTTCGCGTTTCCTTGTGCTTCAGCATTTTCCGCGAACTTTTCCCCACATGCATGGAGGAGGGTGAGCCGGAGGAAGATGTCAGGGAAATTACATTTTAAATGCCAGTGCAAACCCCCTTTCTGTTAACTGTCCCTGTTTAATAACTAATTTGGCCACCAGAAAAGATACAGAAAGGGAATATTATGATAACAAATTTATTTATAATTTGCTTTGGGCCGAAATCAATTTTCCATTAAATTTGTGTGTGCAGCAAATCATTGACCGAGCTCTAATTGAAAAAAGGAACAAACAAGCCACAAATATGAATTCCATTTTCCGCAATCATTTCGAGGCGAGAGGAAATGTGGACCTAGGATTGTTTGCAATTTGCATAAATAGCGGACAGCCCTCGGGGTGATATGAATTTTTGTATAGAGTTTCGTGGGAGGAACCCGCCCCCCACATCCTGGGAAAGATTTATGGGACTGGAACGAACGGCGCCAATTTATGCCGGAAATTTTTCGGCATATTTTTGGTATTTTCATTGAAATTGAAAACATATTAAACGCACATTAATTTCATATGTCAAGGCAGAGTCTGAAAGCGGTTCACAGGAGGAGGCGCAGAGGAAGTTGCACGGAGGCCGGAAATATGATGGATGGAGTTAGAGCATTCCGTCGACTGCTGTCGGAAATGTATTTAATATTAAACGAGTCCGCGTTTTTTTTTCCGGGGAGTTTTAATCCAAAAATGTTTGTGAAAAAGTGATGAGTGTCAGCTAAGAGAAAATGCCAGAGGATAAACTTGAACTATACTGTTTTTTATACATAAATAATGCTAAAAGAACTTAACCCTTAATAAATTAAAGTATTGTTAATATCAAAATAAAATTTAAAATCTGATTTCAGCTTGCAATTAACTTTTGTTGAATAAATCAATTAAATTTAAATCAAAATTCAATTTAAATTCTTTTAAAATGTCGTTTTAATTAAATTATTATTTTTTTTGCTCAAAGAAATGGCAAAAGCATAAATATGATTAATTTCAATTAATTTAAAATTATTTTTTGTGCGGTTTAAAAAACTTTAATCATAGTAGACTTTAATGCCTTTTAGGCTTGCCTGCCTTTATGCTCTTCCCAGAATTTTCTACCCAACTTAATGGAGAACACTTTCCCACTTTAAGTTTTCACTTAGCTGGAATCCCCCTTCTTATGCTGGGAGATAAGATTTTTAGATAAACTTGAGACCGCCCTTATCTTATCTGGGGAAAATGAGCACACAACTGAATTATAGCCGCCGTTCGCTATCTGGCCAAGTTTGCCGGTTACCGGGTTAAGTGGATGGCTTTCTCCCCCACGGTTATTGACTATGTCAACGCCATCTTGGCCATCATTTTGCATATTTATGGCGTATTCATTTACTTGGCGCAATAGAATTTATAATGAGCTCTGGCTGTCAGCTCCCTCTGGCTCAAGAAACTGGCCTAATGTATTACATCATTAATTCTGAGCCACCAAATTCATCAGGGGAGCGCGCTGCGATAAATAAGCCCGACTTGATTAATTTCGTTGAACTTTAAGACCGACTTTATGACTACTTCCCACCAGATTGGCTTAATTACAAATATAATTTAACACCTCGTAGGCCAAAAACGTGTTTGTTTTTCTCTTGGCAATCGTCTGTGTGTTTGTATCTTTTTGTTTATTTCCTCAAATCAGAATCAAAGCAAAGTCGACAAAATACAAAAAAAATATATATGGCAATCAATTGTTTCTGGCCTGGCGACAACTTTAACTTGGAGTTTTTGGCGCACAGTGGGTTTAGTTTTATTTTAAGTTGGTAAAAAAAATGTGTAAAGCTTAGAATAAGAAATAAATCTTTAAAAAATGACACTGAAAACGTTTAAATTTGAATTTAAGCAGAAGGAGCTTTTTTATATATTTAAAATTTTAATTAAAATGTAATGGAAAGTATTTTCTTTTATAACAAATGAAAGAAATTTAAGATTATTATTTATATACCATTCTTTTTCAATTCAAAATTTCTATTAATTATTGCTAACTAAAAATATTTATGATTTCAGACAAGTATCCAAAAACTCGCCCCTAAAACTAGTATTAAGTTCTGACTTCATATTTTTTTATATATATATTCTTCTGAAAAGGAAGACCACTGTGCGGCGTCAGAAATTAATCCAACATGAAAGCCTATAAGGCAACAGTGTGTCGGGCTTTGTTTTCATTTCGGACTGACCGCATAATTTATTTGATTTCTTGAGCACGATCGCTTATGATAAGGGAACTCGAGAGGCCGTGGTTCTGGGTTTCGGTCCCTTGTTGTTATAGTTCTGTTTGCTTAATTTTTTCGACTCTTTTTTTTTATTCTTCGTGGTGGCAACATGATCTCGTATATTTCGCATTCCGTGCGCACAATAAACTTGCCAGTTTTTTATGGATTTTTGGGACATTTCTGTCTCTTCTTGATTATGCTCGAGAGAGGCTCGAGAGGTTCAGGCTAATTGGCATTTTCGGCGAGTCCCGAACTCCCCCGAAACTTCAACGCACCCAAAAAGACATATTTTATATGGTTTCGCCTTATTGTTCTTGACAAATTTTGTATGTCGAAGTTTTTTCGTCGCTTTCTTTTAGCCAATAAAAAAAAAGAAGAAAGACAAACCAAGTGGGGCTGTGACTGTGCCTTTGCCTGTGCAATTATAATGGTGCCATATCTCACCGATTTGCGTTGGGTATTCCGTAGCCCAGGCCTGGGCGAAGCCATAAAAACTGATTTTACGAGTATGTTCGCAATTTGAAAGTTTTTCGATTTGTTATGGGCAAAGCGACGCGTTTAATGCTCTTAAAGGTGTGCGAACGAGGCGATTATGATGTAATTCATGCAAAATCGAATTCGAGGATGTTGGAAATTCCGATGAGTGTGAATATTTGGGAAATGGCATATTATGAATTCAAAAGGTATGGAGCTTGGCTTGAGCCGCTTTTATTGAAATCGATTTTTACTGTTTTTATGACTTGTAACTGTATTTTTCGTAGATTTTATACACTTTGGTTAGGTGTTTTCTACCGAGCTTTCAAACTACAGAAAATCTAGAGAAGTACCATATATTATATACAACAAACTGGCATCATAAAAATATAATGTTTTTCTAGAGTATTTAAAATTTTAGTTACAAAATGTGAATCATAGAATACCAGCTATGAATCATATTCTAAAACTACTGGAAATCTAGGAAAAATGATTCTTTTAAACATCAAAATTCTGCATAATAAAGAATAATAATAAAAAGAAAACCATATTTAACGAAATTCGCTTGGAAAATAAATCATACTTCTGTAAAAATTAGGATAAAAAATATAAATCTATTCCACATTTTAACCTAAAACATTTATTTTAAGTCCCCAAAACTCATTTTTTCCCACACAAAACACCAAATTTTTCCCAGTGCCCTTCTCGAATTATGTTGAGATCAGCCTGAAAAGAGTTCTCAAAATTCGTAAACTCATGCGCCGCCATTCCCATTCCCTGCTATTACAAGACATTCTTACAACTCTGTACTTTGCTCTTTTACTGTGAAACACATAAAAGAAAGACAGGGGAAACGTTCACAGAATGACACTTCAGTTTAATGAACCGTCGATTCGCGACAGTCTGGTCAAAAAAAAAAAAAAAAACAAAAAACAACGAAAAAACTGGACTCAAATGTCAAAGTCAGCGAAACCCAACAAGGGAAGAAGCCGCCAAGCCCCCGACCAAAATAAAAATCGTGGTAATTCCCGCTGAACTCCACCTAACTGGCGCATAATTAAGAGTAAAAACCGCAGGGAAAAAAACAATTTGGTGGCCCATGGAAATTGTCAAGCGGTTTGCCTGCCCGCCAGTTTGCTAAATTATCAAGTGCGTGTTTGTTTTTATTTTCCTCTGACCAGTGCATTTTTTTTTAGTTATTTTTCTTTCAAGGGGGGTTTGCATTGAATTTAGCAAAACAGCAGACCGAAAACTAGGGGCTAGCAGGGTTTCAGTGGTCGGCGGTGCCATTAAAAGCGCAGTGGGAAAGCCAAACATCGACTTAATTAGAGCCAGGCCTCTGTTGCAGCTTCAAAAGGAAAATATTAAATAAAACAGAGGCGGCTCCTGCTGTTAAAGGTCTTAACCCTTTAAAAGAGAAAGTTTAACAAATGTTAATAATCTGATAAATGGTATATAATCTTTAGTTTTAATTTAAATATTTATCTTTTATAAAATATAATTCAATATATAAAAGTTTAATCAAGAACTAAAAGATTTCTTACTCTTTACAAGCCGCAAATACACCCTTAATCCAATAAAAACAAATTACAAAAATTTAATTACTATTATAAAACATAAACTTTAACCTTTCTGTTGTCCATTGCGGAAGCTTACCAGGGATCTTTAAAGGGTTAAGCCCCGTCTGGCAACGGGGCGTATGCGCAATGCCGCAACTTCCAGTACAAAGGCTCAAAAGAGTAAAACTTTTTGGAGGGGGCGAAAAACATTTTCCGAGCCGCATAATAGGCCTCCGCTGAATGGCGCCCGGGTCAAGGACGAGCCCGCCCACGGACTAACCGCTCCCAGACAGGAAGCTGAGCTGCGCCGAGCTGAAACACTTAGCCGCTAACCCCACGAGCTTGAAATGCCAAAGCCATTCGATCGATTAGATTGCCGGCGATTTGTAAGCAAAAATGCGAAAATGCGCTCGTAAAACATTGCTGCTGGCCTGGTGCTATATACATACTACCAATGCTGTTCAATCAACGAAATTAAACCTATCACCGACGCCGTCTGGCCGTCGATTTGCCAGCTAATGTCAACAATTTATAATGCATCGACATGACAGCCGTTGGCTTTCGAGCGCCAAGCGCCAAGCGTCGAGCGTCAGACTCATCGCCCCATCGAAAATGTGATGGGCTGTGATGAGCCGAGCTGCGTTGAGCTGAGACCACTTCGAAAAAGGCTGCCATCTTAATGGCTGGCAGTTTGCTCGCAAATTGATTTTTATTACAATATATATGGCGGATAATTTGCCACAAAATAAATATTCAAATTTGAGCATTTTCCATGTAATAAGTGGCGGCATTAAAAATTCTTAATGAATGATCCGTCATTAAGTGAGATAAATGATGAGGGAGGAGGCCTTGTAAACAAGATATTTGAGATGAATTCGAATGGATTTATAGAGGAAGGGTTGAACACTTTAGTAATTTAACACAAGTGATTGATTTTAGTTTTATTTTTTGGGGTTTTATATATTTAAGCAGGAGCCTTTTATGGAGTTAATTTTAAATAAGAAAAGTTACTTAAAATATCTCCAATTATTATCATAATATTATCAAGAAAAAATATTTACAAATGTAATATAGAATCGATGTTATATTAATCGATGTTCAATTAAAATCAGGCTTAAAAATATTTTTAATCTTTCGAAAAAATATATATCTTTTTTTTATATTTCTGCTAACTTTCAGTATTCCCTATTTTTCCCCTGAACTAATTTCTATAGAAAATACCCATCTAGACTAGATTTATCCGGAATTCCTCAATAACAAAACAGAACTAATTGCTGGAACAATAAGCATTATTTCTACCAATTCATTCCATTTACTTTGAAGAAATACTCTCCCTTCATTTCAAAGTCAAGTGGCCAGCCTGAAATGCGAAAAATCCAGAACTATTTCGAGATGCCATTCGGCCACAATAATAATTCCAGAAGTAGAACACTTCGAGGGAGGGCACCAAAAGGGGATTAATATGTTCACCATGTGCTCCAATGACCGCTAATCTAATCTAAAGCTTATCTGTTTCTCAGGCTACGTTGTGGCGGAATGCGGCTGAGCTGGCTACAGCATGAAAGTGAGTGAAAATATGTGAAAATAAAAGAAAATACGTTTTATAAGCGATTAAAGACGCACGGGAGAAGCGGGGGCCCGAAGACAGGTGTAGGTCAGGTGCAAGCGGTGAGTGGGTGAAGCTCATGCAATTAGCAGGAATTGCAAATTAATAATCATGTCTCGTGTGGATAACAAGGACAAAAGCCAGCACACACACACACACGACACCCACTTAATACAAGGTGGATGTGTGCGGCGGATACATGGGGCTTTCGGGTGAGGGTGCTGCAAAAACCATAACAATTTGCAAGCGTATGAAAAATGTATGCGGAGCAAACTTTAAATTCATTACACACACGCAAAGTCAGCAAAGGAGGGAGACACGCAGAAAAAATGTATATAATAGTGACTGGGTTTTTAAGTTTTTAGGTAAAAAAAAGCCTCAATAATAATAAATTAATTGTGTGTAAATTTTGTATAAAAGAAGATCAACTTCTGGGGTTTTTAATATATATTTTACTATAAATTTATTCAATAAAGAAATAATCAATGTAAGTCTGATTATTATGAGATTTTCCAGAGTTTTAAATAAATAAATTAATTAAATTTAATTTATATGCAGAAATCATTTAGGTCCTTTTACAAAATTACATTTTTTGTTAATATATTTCCCTCAATAATATTTCCCAGTGCACTAAACGAGGAAGGAAAATGAGCCAAAGGTGGGGGGGCAAAATAAGAATGAAAGGGGATGGAGAAAGGTGACAACTTTCCACATGGCATAGCCGGTGAGGTTGCGGGGTTCTGACGAGGGAGCGAGGTGGGGCATGTGGAGCATGGACATGGGCAGGCCGAGCAGTTTGTTTAAACTGCGGTCGGCTTGGCAGGATGTATGCTCTTCACCCCCCACCCATACATACATATGTATGCATGGGCATTTTCACTTGCGTGTGTGTTCGCACTTTCAATAAGTTCACACACACAAACAGGGACAGTTAAAAAAAAAAAGAAGAAAACGTGCCCTGCCTCAACCTCTTTGCTGGTAATTTGAAAAATTTTCGTGCCTCAGTTCTATTTACGCTTTTATCTCTGTGGCACATTTACCAAACCCTCACCTCCCCCCAATCTCACACACACACACACATACACACCTTCTCCGTTTTTTATACAATTTGTATTTCTTCATTTCTATTTGCCAGCTTTATCCGCTTCTTCTTCATTATGCTAGAGTGTGTGTGTTTCTTTTTGTGCAGGTGCATCGAGAAAAATGTATCTCAATATACTTATCAAGCTTCTATATTCTTGTTATTTTTTAAAGATAATAATCTAATAATAATAACAATAATTATAAATAATTATAAAGAATAATAACTGAAAAATAACTGATTCTTTTAGAATTTATAATAT
>JAEIIJ010004424.1:0-31818 GCA_018904815.1 Drosophila ogumai
CGCCGCGTAATTATTATTACGCATACGCCCCGTTGCCCTCCGGCCGAAAGCGTAATTCACCGTTAAGCACGGTGGTCAAATGTCGGCAGGAACTGCAAACGGAAATAATTGTTATGCAATTTAAATTATTCCCTATTTAAATTTGCGCATATTATTTACGCTCACAGAAAATTGGTAATATTCCTTTCTTTTTTTTTTTGTTTCGGCGCCCAGCTTAAATATTTGCTTTGATTTAAAATGTAAGTAAGGGGTGGCCCAGTAATTTAATTGAAGGTCTCGAAATAGCAAATATTGAAAGGGAAATATATGGCCCTTTGAATAATATTCTGATAATTTAAGCATACAATGTTATTTAATTTAATTTTTGGGCCTGCAATATGATATTTGATATTTATTTTTAAGACTAATACGCAGTTTAATGTTTATTGGTGATTATGTTTATTCAGTTCCCGGAGGATTTATTTATTTACTTATTTAAGTAAAGGCTCTAAATTTAATTTAGTTATAATTTTTTTACATTTAATTTATTATTTGTATATATATTTTTTTATTTTTATGTTTTCTGTTTTGAAATCATCATCGAAATTTAAAGAAATCAGAGTTTTAATAATATTTCTTACCCCACTGTTGACCGGAGCTGACCAGAGCTGGGGGGGCGGGGGGTGTGGTAGGAGTGGGCGTGAGGGTGGTGGGAGAGTGGGGTAAAGGACACTGGGCGCAGGGGGTACGCTACATGACGCTGGCGACAATTATGCGCATGTTGGCGGCTTAAGCAGCCATTATTCCTGCTGCTTCACTTAGCCATTCTCTTTGCCCTCCGCCCCCCTGTAATGCCGCTTCTGATACCCCCTGCCAGCCCACCCGTTATCCCCTTTTCTTCTGCAATTTTCCTTCCGCTTTTCCCCTAATTTTTCCCTTTCATCCTGCGCAGGACTTGCACTTCCATTGTAACCGCTTGCTTTTTCATAAATTTAAATACAAAACATATTAAGTTTTATAGCCCGGGAGGGTTAAGTTGTTCGCCGTCCGGGTCCCAGTGCCCTTTTCCCTCCTCCTCTCATCTTGGATGTGTGTGTGTGTCTAAGTCGACCTTCCCCCCCCTGGCCCAGCGTGTGCATATGCTTTAAATCCAGCTGAGAATTTAGTAACTCCCGAGTGTGTGTGTGTGTGTAGACCGAACTGCATTAGAGGAACGACGACACAAGGAAGTGTGGAAAAAAAATATAGAAGCAAGAGCAGGAGCAGGATGAGTGGGAGGGTGTGCCGGAAGGGAGTAGGGAGTAGGGAGTGCGGAGGAAATAAATAAAAAGAAAGCCTCCCGGCAAAAACGCTTGGCAAACAATTTGAGCAGCGGATCCTTGGCCGAATGGGAAAAAATTGTAACGGAAACGGAATGTAATTGAGTGAGGGTGGAAGGCTCCAAGGGGCCGAAATGTCCTTCAATGAGTGCAATAAAATAGTATTAAAATTCGCATGAGCTGCCATTATGACAGGGATCAAGGAGCTGCCCGAGTTCCCACAGTTCATCATGGATTGAGGCATCCCCGGGGATTTGTAAAGAATCCAAAAGAATTTTAATTATACAAAAATAAGAATTAAGTAAGCAAGAGTAAATAAATAATAAATATTTTTAAATTTAAATTCAGTTAAACGTAGTTTTCTTTTAACTTTAAGCTTACCTTTTGAATACTTAATTCCTCTCTGAAATATTGAAGCAAATAAGGAAACCGAGATGCACTCCAGGCTCCTGGCATTATCCTTTTGCATTTCTGTTCTGCCAGAGTCGCTCTTTCTGGCAGAGAGAAAATACCAAGTGAAATTGCAATGCATAAATACAGTTTACTAAAATTGAATTCATTATCCTGCGGAAAAACAACAACAACAACAAGACACACAGCAAACGGTGACTGAGAGACACTCGCAGCAGTCGCCACATAAACCATATAGTATAAACATATATCTATCGATGGACCGCCATCTGTATGCGAGCATAATATATAATGGAGTCAAAGGCAAAATATTACCATGCATAAATAACGAATATATATTTCTGTGTGTGCGTGTGCATACATACGTATGTACGTATGTGTGTCAGGACGAACAAGTTTATCCGTTTCTATATCTATTTGTTTATCTCTACATGGCATGCAGTGTGGTATATAAATATAATGCACCAAAAATATTCAAAAAAAAAGAAAGAGTAGAGTAGAGGAGAGAGCGTAGAGCGGATGAAAAAGAATCGCCATTGCAATGGTCCTGACGCCATTTTTGTTTGGCCTCCATTGATTTACTATCCAAGTGCATCGTCGGACCCGCCATCAAACTGCAGTTCGAAGCTAGCCATTAACTAAATTGATTTGTTTTCAAATAAAAAATACAGACACACAGAACCGGACAAAAAACAGTCCCCACAGCCTGAAAAATGCATTAAAATTGATGTGGCAAAGGAAGCCGAAGCCCATCGAGGGGCAGTTCCTAACCACACTCACTCCCGATAAGAGCCGAGAGCCAGAAGCGAATAATATGGATATCGGTGTGGCCTTTTATGACACTTTGCCAGTCTGACCAGTTTTACTTAATTACATCATCTCGGAAAATGGCTCTAAGCGGGCCACACTTTTTAAATAATATTTTAAAAGAAATTTAAAATGCTTCGAACTTGATTTAAAATTGAATTAAATAATATTTCTTATATTAGAATTATTATATATATATATATTTTTTTTTTTAAGAGTATAATATAAAATTCCCACAAACCACTTGACATCTAGTAGCCCATCGCTCCAAGTGTCACTGGAATTCTGTGGAACTTTCTATTAAGTTTAGCTTTGGGTGAACAAAATATTTAAAAAAAAAACCGTGAGTATTTCTGTTTTAGAAACCCCTCTTTCTGATGCTTGATCTCGAAATATCAAGGCATACCAACATGGCTGAGATAATAGTCCATGAGCAGGAGAAACCTTTGCTCCAGATCATAGGGGAACTGGTTGGGGAGGGGCTGATGAGTCCAGAGCTGGCGGAACAGCTCATACTATATCTATACCACCACTATGGAGAGGAAATTTTTGATTAGAAGAAGAAGCTAGGTAGGTCTCTCAGTCTAACAGCCAAAAGTTTTACCTCTTAACTTTATGTTTTTTCTTCAGATTTTGTGAAAGACGGAAGCTATGAATAATTTCTTATTCTGTATTATATATTCTCTATATATGATAATATAACGAATCAAACACTGTTTGGTGGACAGTAAATTATCTTTCAAACTGATTTCCCGCAGCCAAGTAAAGACAAAATAAATATTAAGTAGACCAGGCGACAAGAAAAGCGGGGAAGGCTCTCTTTTGTCAACCCGACAAGGATTCTCGTTCAGAGTCCTGTGCAAGCAAATGAAAGTTGTTTGGTCATGATGTCTGCATTGCCTCAGAGCAGGGGAGGTGGGAAGGGGGGTCAGGGGTCAAGAAGGGGTTGTCTGCCACAACCACATGCACACACACACCGAGATGGGCAAAGTGCAACACGCTCTGCTGTAGCTCATTAAGTACGTGTCTTTGAATCTGTGCACAGAAACAAAAATTCAGGGAAAATATAAAACATTAAAACGAAAATTATTCGAAGCAAGAAAAAAATGATATAACAATTTAAATGTATATAAAAGGCAACAGAAGGTACACAGATTTATTATTTAAGGAAGCTGGAGAGAGAGCTTAATCGAGAGAGCCAGGTATATCGTGAAAGCGAGAGAGATCAATCGAGAGAGACTGGTAGTAGAGCTTACTCACTTGATTGACCTCTCTCGCTCCCTCAATGCACCTCTTTTTCTCTCTCCCGCACTTCCTTGATGTAACTCTCTCTAACTCACACTCTCTCGTTTGACCCCCTCTCTTTGAAGCTACCTATGCATAGAGGCCCTCTGCCGCAGCGGCCACAGTCTGAGCGCGGCTTACCTCCCGATCACTTGGCATGTATGTGTGCCTGTGCGCGCGCACCTCAACCCAAGTGAATGACAAGGGATAAGTCTCCCTTTCCTGGAAATGTGTATTACAGTGCTACTTATACTCCAAAAATGCATCTCGCCAGTGGAAGCAACGAGTCATTGAGGAATCTCTGCCAAGTCTGCGGTATGGCTATGCAAGGTATCCAAGTGTCCTCCAGTGCGGGTAAGTCCAAGCCAAAACTATTATTTTATTTACATGAAGCTGACATAGACTTCCAGCTAACATTATAAAATATTATAAAATATGTGCAATATGCATGAACATACATAAGTTAGGTATATTTCGGGTACTGTACATTTTCCTTCTCCATCTTGACTCATAAAAAAAATTCTAGAAAAATGCAGCCATTGTTTGAAGTTACGTTCTCCAAAGCTACATTTTCTTTCCTCTTAAAAATAAATCTCTGAAAGAAGAATTCTCTTTTACCCCATGAGATCGGTGTCATTGCTTGGGAAACTGATGCTTGGGCCCGGCACAGGATCTCATGGGGATCGGGCGGTTGCGGTTGCCAGGCGGAGCCAGGAAGCCACCGCAACATTTACCTAACCCACCAAGCTATTTTCCTCAGTGTCCCTGCGCCAAGTGCGACAATTTAAAACATAATGCAAACTAAATGAAATTGCGGCAACCGGCGGCAAAAAGAATCCGAAACACACAGCAGGACCCAAGGAGCACAAAAGAATTTTTAAATATTTCGTTGCCTCAACGAACCCGGAGACAAGCTGATGACCGGGATCCAGGATTCAGGATCCGGGATCCAGCATACAGGATGCTGCAGGTCCAGCACCGGAAAGCCAGGGGTCTCTGCGGTCAAGGGGGGAGGCTAGGAGGCCAAAGCTAACTAAGCATGCCCCGCCCCCGCCCCCACACACACACACGCGTACGCCCCCCATTCAGCAGACACTTCTGTCTTCACTTTTCATTCTTTATTCCCAGGATTTTACTCATTTTCTTCTTTATTTTTTTTTTTTCTGGCTTGCGAAACGGCAAACGGAAATGAACTCTTTAGTAAAGTGTTTACAGCAGCTACATAGCTGGAAAAATGCGGGGGAAAATTAGGGAAAACTATGGCAACACCCGGACTGGAGTGTGTGTGCCGGACGACAGTTATGCAGTTGAATTAATGAAATGCGACAGAAATGCCGAAGGAACAAAGATAGAGACCCTGGCGACAGCTTTTTACTAATTTATTTTGGACATTAATCAGAGATTATTTATTGAGCAGACTTTGGAATTATATAATATTAATTTTAAATTAAAAATTATAGAAATCTTCCCATAGATTTGAATAATTTTTAAGTCGCGTGTTCATTAGCCCTTCCTTTCGCTTTGAAACTCCCCCTTTGCTTTATTTCTTTTTTAAATTAACGCCACTGCCTAGGGTTCAACTAAGAAATAAAAAAAAAAAATCGCTGAATCAACGCAAAAAAAAAGAAGTAAAATTGCAGCGGAAAAGCGAGGGAAAGCGGCAGGCGAATTCGAGGATTTCTCGCACCTTGAGCCCGACTCCAGCAGCCTCTAGTTGGGCTATATGTGTCATGAGCCATTTAAGCTCATTACGGGCATCAATTTGGGTAGCAGGCAAGGTGGGCGAGGGGGCTGACAAAGACGGAGGAGGGCAGGCAGAAAAACAGACGAGCGGAAAAGCCGAGGGGAAAAGCCAGAAGAAGGTAGAAAAATTATGCTAGCAAGCCTTAAGTGCTTGCCACTTGCTACTGAGCCATCTGAGGAAGTGGTAAATTGTTAATTTTAAGCCACCTTCCTTGCCTTTTTTTTTTATATATATATACTTTTTGGTGTCGTGAGAATTCTGCAAGTTTTGCATTTTTTTCTTCTTTTTTTTCGGTTTGTTGAGGGTGCGAGTTTTCATTTTTATGAGCCGCTTTCATTAGCCGGCCAGGTGACACCGATTTTCCTTCCTTTCGCACAATTAAATTCAATTCTTGCTGGGGGGATGACCCATTTACATACAGTTGGGGTCATCAGAATAGCATTAGGGTCTTTAAATAAAATTAGGAAAATTTGTTAAGACAATATTTAAAGATGTTTCTCCGTATAAAATATATAAGCATATGCAAGTTTGTATTTTAATTAAGTTTAAATCGAAATTAAACCCTGGGAAATATTTTTTCCCCCGACTGTCCATATGTAAGGCCTGATATATGTGAAAATTTTCGGTCATGTAAGAAGGAATAAGAAATTGAAATCCATAAAGTGCAGCAGCCATAACAAAACAAAAAAAAAAGAAGAGAGTTTTCACGAAGAAGAAAGGAAAACGCGAAATGAATTTCACTTGAAATGTGAAAACATAAAAATTGTTTATGACTTCCGCTACGTTGCCTGCATCTGTCTGTCTTTGTCTGTGTCTGTGTGTGTGTGGGTGTAGTGGGTGTGCGGGTGTGTTGGAAAAAGGGCGGAAAAGAGGGTAAAATCGTGGCACAAGTGGAGAAAAGTCAGGGTAGACTGCCTTATCAATTGGCGGCACTATCAGGAAAAGTTTTCGGGTTAAAGTCTGCAAGTTGCATCCGGGAGTAAGGAGATCCTTCTCTTCCCCCTTCCTCCATCCTACAAAAAAAAATGTATATAGAAAGGGCGAAAATCTCTGCCAGAGGTAAGAGGCCAGCAGCGCCAGTATTTTCTTTCATCAGTGGAAATGCAAGCTTTTCACATTTTTATTGCACTAAAAAAGTGACTGTGAATGGGAAAGTGAAATTAATTAAAATTGAAAATTTACATAGTTGAGGTATTGAAAGGAATTCTAGCTTTTTTTTTTTGAAGTTTTAGGAGTATGGTTTTTATATTTAAGCCTAATTCAAAGTTAAGCTTAATTGGGAATATTTTAAACTCAATTTTAAATTTAAATTAAGCTTTTCTTCTTTTTATTTATCGCACAAAACTGGCAGAAAATAATGTCTATTGAATGCCATATGCTGCCCTCGAAAGGACTCCTTTGAATGTCCCGAATGGCAGGTGGCAGCGGTGGCGGTGTCCAAATATTCGTCCGTATGTCAGGTGGAGGATGCATGGCATTCCGCCGAGGACTGGCAGCCCACCTGGATACCAATAGCTTCTCTCTCGCAGCTTCCCGGGTGTTTTCCACCAGAGGGTTCGTTGGCTATGTGCAATTTTCCACTGCTAAATGTGCCTTTTAGGGTTCTTTACACTGACAAAATAAAACTTGAATTAATTTCCTATTTAAAATATTTAATAAAAATGCAATTTGTTAAAGAAAACTAATTGCTGTGGGGGAATAGGAAATGTCTAATACCAAAGCTGTCATATTTTTTGTTTTTAGTAGTTAATATTTCTTTTAGTGCAGTTGGGTTGCCAGTGGGTGGTGGGCTGCATGCTGCAGCGGCGTTGCTTGACGACGCGACAATGCCAGTCCCTGGCCGTTAGAGTTTCCTGGCGTTGCTTTTAGCCGAAAATAGCCGCTTGCCATTGACTACAGCAAACCGAATGAATGGCGACCGGGAAACAGAGGAAACTCGGGGGAAAATCGGGGAAAAGGCGTTTCAGGGGGTGAGTGAAAATTTCGCCACACTCGATATTTGAATCCGGGATGCTGCGAATTGAGTCGAAATAATGCGCAGCAGCAGCTTATTCGGGCTTCTCGGGGATTCACCTCCAACCAGCCAACAAAATACATTTTTTTTTTGTTTAGCTTAATTTTTGTGATCATTAAAACAATGGCTCTCGGCCAGAGAGCCACTCAAAGAGTTTGTCTCGCACTCCATAATTTAATTAAATTTATTGAAAGGCCTTTCTAGTTGATTTACCAAAAATACGGCCAAATATATGTGTGTGTGTATTGGGAAGGCCTGGTAACAATGGCAGGATTTTGCTCGTGGGGAACAAAGGGGGTCGAAACTCGCGACGAGCGAAAATAAATTAATCAACGTTGCCTTTTTCGCAACAAATTGTTATTAATTCGCTCAGCCATAATTAAAATGAGCGACTGCGAGAGGGGGGATGGGGGGGTACAAGGACTCTGACTCTGTGCGAGTGTGGGTAATGGCGTATATGTGTGAATGGGCGCCAGTTTAAGCGACTGCAATTCAAAGCAATTCAATTCAGAGCAATAAAATGCGCCCCAAGATGGAGACGACATAATGCCTTAATCGCTGTGTGAGTGTGCCAGGCACTGCGAGAAAAACTACAGCTAGTTTTCTTTTTCTTGTATGTATATTTTATATTTTACTTATTAGTTTTAAATTATTTCAATCAATTAAAATATTATATTTATTTAAAATCAAATTTATTTTGTATATATTTTACTTGAAATTTCTCTCTGTGTGCTCGTGCGTTTGCCACACATTTAACCCATGGCAGCCGGGCCATACAAATGTAATTAAGATCGATTATATGCCTGCAGTCGCGCAACTTAAATCATTTAGTGCGAAACCCGCTCTAAAAATAATAAAACGACATCCACACGCCGTCACAGGATTACCACCTTTCCCCTCCTCCACTTTTTTATTAACTCTCTGGAATAATGTGTGTGTGAGAGAATGGGAGTGTGTGTGTGGAAAAGTTTTTGGCTCTATTTTTATTGGTTTTTGTTCATTAATTGAGAGGGGAAAATCAATGGGAAAATTGTGATACACATTTATATATAAAAAGAAAGAGTAGAAAGTGTAGCTATATTTATATCAAAAGAAAATCTTATAAAATTTCAGAATAATTTAAACAATTTGAATCCACAAACTAAGCGATCTTATTCACTTGGGACTCGGGACTCTCCTTTTTGGGTACATCGGGTGCTGAATCTGGGATCTCTGGCAAGTAACGACCATCATTTGTTGCAAAATGATATATAATTTAATACCCGCAAAGCCAACTCCCAAATGGCGAACTTGCCACTCCCCCTGACCTCCAAAAACCAGCCGAAGTCAACATTGTACTCCATTTCACTTTGCTCCCATTTCATCTTCTCCGTCTTCGAGTTTACCCCAGCTCCAGTCTCCAGTCTCCAGTCCCCATCACCATCCGAATCCATCCTCATCCGCATCCTCATCCCACATCCACATCCGGGACCCGGCCACGGACCACTAACGCGTCCCCAATGGGCAGCCAACAAAAACCGAGCACATGTGTATATAAAAAACACACTCCGCCCACGGAACTCGAAGTACTCGTGCATTTAGTGGCCACACTGGCAGAAATTCCTATGGAGATTGTGGTTAAAATTCACACCTGTGACTGTCAGGATGAAGGGTCTTTACATGATCAAAGGCGATCAGGGGAGATTTGATTGTTTCGTTGATTAAACTGAGGGGTAGTTGTTCACTTCCTTAAATGATTGTTTATTTTTATTTAATTTTCAGTAATTTTTTTATTGACTGTTCTTTTTTTTGGCTGTTACTCTCCTTAAGTAGTTGTTTAAATCTGCACTCAGTTGTTCACTCAGTTGTTCTCTCAGTTGTTCACTCAGTTGTTCATCCAGTTGTTCACTCAGTTGTTCTCTCAGTTGTTCTCTCAGTTGTTCACTCAGTTGTTCACTCAATTGTTCTCTCAATTGTTCTCTCAGTTGTTCACTCAGTTGTTCTCTCAGTTGATCACTCAGTTGATCACTCAGCTATTCAATATAAATAAAATAAAAAATGAGATTCAAATAAATCCGTTATTATTTATCCCTGAACACCTTATAAATAATATTTAAATTATTATATATATATGTATATTATTTATAATTATTCTCTACATATCACTTCCTTGTCCCCACATTTTCTTCGAGTGCTTTACTTTTTGTGTTTGCCTGTCGCCGGAGGGGCTGTGAGTTATAGGAGGGGCAGGGAGATGGGCCACACTGGCATACAGGGAAGCCACTACGGCACTACGGCGCTATGGAGCCACGGAGCTATAGGTATCGGAGCTACAGGGGCCACGCCCGGCGGTTGTTTAACTCGAGTGCTGCACATAATTCATGTGTCCACTTGCAATTTTTCGTTTGCTGCGACATTGTTATGCTGGCCATGTTGTAAAAACGCCAAAAACAAAAGAGAGCCATTTCGGCAAAAAGAAGTGAACACCCACAAGGAGGAAAAAGAGCAAAGCTCCCACCCCACCAACGAAAAACAGGAAAACCCCGAAAAAAAACAACAAAAAAATAAAACAAACTGGCAAGAAAAAAAAAAGAAAGCCAACATCCCAGAGAGGAGACGTGTGCGAGCGACTTTATATGCCATTATTAGTGTGTTAGAGACGCACACCCATCCACCCACACCCCTGACTGACAGCCAGAGTGGGGTGTGTGGGTGGTGGGGTGGTGCTGGGAGGGTGGGCGCAAGAAGGGCGCGCGTGCGAGTCTCGCACACAAAATAGATTACTCAGTGTCGCGGCACTCTATCACGGCGACAGATCGAGACGGGTGAAAGCGCCGGAGAAAGGGGTGAAGGGCAGCGGGAAGGGTGGGGGTCACAAGGCCAAAGGTGTCGCCCGGACAATGCTGCCCTGATGGGAATGCTAAGTGAATCAATTATTTGCCACAGATCGCATGAGGAGTCCTCGCCTGATCTTATTTATTTATGAATGGCGAGTAATAAGAATAATGCGCAGCACAACAAGAACCTTATCAGGGTCAGGATTAAATAAGGTTTTCAAACTAAAGCAAAGCCAACAATTTAAATAGAAAACTCCCAGAATGATCGCCCCGCGGTTTGCTCTATTTTATTTCTTGACGAAATGCTTTATTTATTTTGAATGGATTGACATCGGAATATATATGGCGATTCGATGATGTGGCAGCTTAGAGCTCTCTAAGCCCTCGGGGCTCGCGGCCAATTCGAGTTGATGCCGCATGTTGGCTGCCATTCAGCCGTTCAAGTGACACTAAAGTGCATTTTCACACATGTCACCCATTGACCTCCCTCCCCTTAGTATCCCCCCCCTCGTTTTGGCCGCATAATTTATGGCCTGACATTTATGGCTTTATGGCCTGCGTTTGTCACAAGAACCGCCGAACTCAATTCGGCTTTTCACAAGACCCAATTTTTTTTTAGGTCTTAGGTCATAGCTGCCCCCCTCCCCCCCGCAAAAAAAAAGAAAAGAAGGAAAATAAAAGAAAGGAAAAACAAGGGGAAACACCTCTGTGATTAGGCCTCAAGGATCATTAGTAACTGCTGCAATCCTTCCGGGCTCTGCTTATCTTTCACTTTACTGGCAATTATCTAGTCAATCAATTGATAAATGGAACTTTTACTCAGTTTTGTCCCCAATGACTGACTCAAGGAATGGGGGAAAAAAATATAAGCCCGCAAAAGGATATGGGGGGAAAAACAGAAGGAAAAGCTCTGCCTGAACTGAAGGTTACCCCTTGCTGCAAAATTTATAAAATATTTGCTTGGTATTCTTTTATTTTATTTCTTAGTCTGTAATTAATTATAAAAATATTTAAATTATTTTATAATAGTAAAATAAATATTTTTAAAAATATATATAGATTCCTAAATACTCCCCACATCCTAGGTAATACCCTTTAAAAAAAAATAAGGAAAAGGCGAATGGCAAAAAAAAAGGAAAACCAGAAAATAAAAAGGGTCCCAGTTGGGGGAGTGGACTCGTCACTTGACAACGACATTGGGCGACACCCTTCAATGTGTTTGAAGACGGTTCTTGGTTCTTCACCCTTTTTAAGTGCCAAATTATCCTTTCGGCCCCGATTGCCGCCGATACCCCGTCCACGGCTGTTGCATCCCTTCGCCTGATTAATTGCCGCGATATCTAAATATATATAGATTTCGCAAATTAATGTTGACATGCACAATAAATTTTGCAGAATTTGAAATCGAGCATTTGCATTAAATGTGATGCCACCCGATGGCTGTCAAACGTGTGCGAAAATTGAAAATCCTCTCTCCCCGCCCAGAGGGGTTTGCCCGTCTGTCAGTCAATTTCACAATTTCCTCCACCCACGAATTTCCCCTTTCACCCCCTCCGCAATTTTCCTGCTGTCATCTCAACTGGCGGCGCATCGAACTGGAAAATTATTTGGTCATTATGTCAATTTAGTGAAAACGAACTGGCTGCCGGCCATTTGAAATCCAAAAGTGGAACTCCGCCCAGGAAGAACAACAGAAACACAACATCCAGGACAATGGCAAACAAAAAAAATACATAAAATATATATGTTTATAAATAAAGCAACGCTGGCTGCTGTTGAAATAAATAAAAGTGACCGCCAGTGCATTATAAAATTAATTAAATTTACGATTCGCTGGCTGCTGCCTTTGTTTAGGACTTTAAGGATATTTAGCAAAACCAGAGAAAGAATTTTAATTATTTCTCAGATTTATTTACAAGATATTTAAATTAAAAAGTAGAGAGAAATTAGCTGCACATTTTCTATATAATTAAGGTGTCTGAAAGTTGACTGATTTAAGAGCTCCTCAAGGTTACTTTAAGGACTATATCAACAAGTTCTCCTTGAACGCCTTCAGCCGCTCCACGTTATCTCTGCGAGATGTCTCTTAAGCGTCGATTCCCCGGGGGAAGCCTGCAAAATTCTCCCGCAGCTACCATCTTGAGTCCGTCCGTCATCTTCCGCCTTCGTCTTCGGGTCTCCGCCTCCCTCCAGCAAATTGCCGCGGGGGCGTGGCACTGGCTGCGAGTTCTAGGCCAGGATGGGCGCTGTGAAAAAAGCACATTTAAATTTTCCACATGGGAAATGTCGCGCGCCGAACCAATTTATGATATCCGCAAAAGTGGCAAAAGCAAAAAAAAGGAAAATAAAAAAAAAGTGAAGGAAAAACAGTAAACAAATAAAAAGGAATACTGAATACGAGACAACCGTTCTGAAGTGGAGGAGCGATGGGCGTGGCCACGTTGACAGCAAATAATAAAAATAATAAAAACAATTGGATGGTTAAGAAGAAAGGGAAAATTTAACCAGATAAATTGCGAATAATAAATACGCTAAGAAATTGATTTAAAAATAAAAAAATATGCAATAATATTAATTCTAATATTAATAATTTTTCATGAGAATAAATTGCCTGGACATAACTTAATCGTAAAATAGAATAAAACAGGTATTTAAAGTTTTAAATTTAAATTTAATTTTGTTTACCTTTTCTAAGATCTTTAAAAATGCGAAAAAACTAATTTAAAATATTGGGAAAATATTTAAAATATTGAATTAACAATGAACTTAATTTGAATGTGGCAAGAATATTTAAAAATATTTTAAGTAATATATAAAATAAGCAAGAATTATATACAAACTTTGCTTCTGCTTAAATAATTTTAAATATACCATATACAACCACTTAATGATCTTTATATATAAATATTAATATCAGTTATTATAAAAAAATTTTTTAAGGCAACTCTTCCGCCATTTCGTCGATGCCGAGCCTTTCCCCTCTGTTTGCAGGGTGCATACAAAATATTGAAAGCGAACAATATTTATATCGCATGTCGGTATCCATTATTCTGCGCTATATCTATCCGTTCCTGTCCCGCACGTTGACAACACGGCACGGCACGGCAAAAAAAGTTGCAAATAAAGAGAAGCGTATTGGTAATAATTTTAAAATTTATGTTTATTTACAATTACAGTTTATTTGCCAAATGCACACAAAAACAGGGGGGAGCACAACAAATATACAGGCCTGGCCACGCCCCGCAATAACATGTACATATATATTTTCAATTAAATTTTGCCCAATTCTTGGGCAATTCCAGTTTTGATTAAATGTCATCAATGTTTGACGATGTTTTTAAATCTGGTCTTAAATTCCACAGCCACAACAGTGGTCGCAAACCATCGGGGTTTTTGTGAAAAGATGCTAGTAAATCAATTTATAAAATGAATTAAAAATCTTTTGATTATTTTCAAAGCATCATTTTTAATATAGGCATGTATAAATATTAATAATAAAAGCTTATACACCAGGAAAACCTAATAGAGTTTGGTATAAACATTTTCTTTTTTTGTTAAGCAAATAACTCAATTTTAATTAGTTTTTGCAGCTTTCTTTAATTAACAGCACACTTTTTTTTAAGCAATTTTCATGCATATTCCGGAAAAATAATGAATATTATGCCTGAAATATTGGATCTAAAAGCCCCTTAATTAGCCACAAATCAAGCACTCCGAAAAAATTAATCAACAAACACTAAGAGGCGGCAGGAATATAATTGTAGCTGCACACATATGTATGGCATATATATTTATGTTAATGCAATTATTGCTTGACTTCGCTTAGACAGCGCTTAATAAATGTTTATTAATCATATTTGTAAACAAATTGCCATTGCGCACCATTTGTGAGCAATTATTTATTTATGCCAATAAACATTTTGCATTTTGCATTTTCCATTTTCCACTTTCCACTCTTGCCTTGCAATTTGCATTCCGATTTACCGCCCCGCCGTACATTTGGCTTTAATCCAAAAGTTTGCATTCAACATTTTTATTATTGAATTTTAATTAATTTAACAAATAATGGCCGGCAAGAGGGAAAACAAATGCGAATTTATGTGTCAAACACCAATTAAGAATTACAGAATGCTCTATGCTACCTCCAAAGACTGAAAGCTATGACATTTTGAGATTGAAAATTAAATACGAATGCATCATTTAGGCAAAACATTTGTGTCTTTAGTGGGTTTTCCTCTATTTATATCCATTCCTCATTGTTCAACATTTTTTAAGACTAACAAAAAACCAGCTTCTTCTATGAAAGTTTCTCCAATTTTCCTTAAATTTCCCCTATAACCCTATAGCGTTGTATCGAGGCTGTCGTCTCCATCGATATGCCAGGCCTATGCCACGCCCATAAATTGGCTTAATGCCTTGCAGCAAAAAACAACAAGGCTGTCGGAAAAACAAAAACTGACAAAAAAAAAGGCTGCAATATATGGAAATGTGGAAAAAAAACGAGCAAAAAATAACAGGCAGCGAAAGACGAAACAAAGGGAAGTGTAATTGATATTTGCTTTATGTGCTTGTGCACACAGCGAAATTGAAACAGTAAACATATTTTAACATATGCCCAGACATATTTACTTTTATGACTTCTGCCTGCCGCCCGATTCACCGATTCACCGATTTTCGTCACTCGATTGGTAATCCCAGCAGTCACTCGCCGCGCCAAATCGATAAATCAATTAGTGCCGAGTGATGTTTGAAAATTGGCAGTGGCTTTGTGCAGCTGCAGCTCTCACTGCCAAAAAGACGTTGGTAGGATAATGTGGGCTTAAAGAAAATTTAGCTTAATTAAATGTTGACACTAGGCACAAATATAATTACAAATTTTGGGTTGAGGTTGGAATTTTGAGGTATTCTGATATTATTTACTAAATTTGACACCTTTTTACTTGCTGAAATTTAATATTTATACTCTATAAATTAAGCTCTTGTTATAATATAATATATTTCATTTAATTTTGGTTTCAATTTATTTAAATTAAGATTGCCAAGTAATTTTTTAGCTTCGACTTCGACGAAGGATTTTTTAATACAGTTCAGCAATTAATAAGTGACCACTTCTTTAAATCGAATTAAAAAAGCAATTGCCACTCTCCAATTGCAGTGCTTTTGCATTCACATTTTGATCATATGACCACCCAAAACCATCCGAAATCCACAGGAAAACCACCTAAAAAACCACCCAAAAACCACCTGAAAATCATGCCCGAACCACCACCCCAACTCACCTTGGCAGTTCGCCTTTGGAATGCCCTTGCAATATATTATAATTTTTTTCATATAAATCCTATAAAACAAGTACTTTTTTCATAATTTTATAAAGTCATTAAAATTGTCAAAAATATACAGAAAAAATGTTATTAAATAAAAAATTAGTATTCGAAATTATTAGCCTAGCAAAAACCAGCCAAAAAAGCTGTCTTAATTAAAATAAATCTTATATTTTAATCAAAATACAATCTGCAAGGGTATCTAGAATTCGACTACCCTTCCTACCAGCTTCCTTTCTTTTTGTTTATTATTTTTTTCTGTTGCTGCTGCCGCTGGACTTTACACCCGACGGATGCAAGTTGGAAAATCCCTTTGCCATAGCAGCTGCTGATTTTTGCCTTGAAACATGAATAATGTTGAAATTTAATTATACATAATTCAAACACAATTCCAACGGTAAATCTGTGTTGTGCGAAAGAGAGAGTGGGGGCGTTGAAAGAGATGGGGAGATAGGGGAGAGAGCTTACGACTGAATGAGCCGGGAAAATTGCAGGAAAATCGCGTTGGATGGAGGTTTTTTGGGCGCCAGTGCAGTAGCCCCTCAATTTTTCACCACTTATAGGTTCCTCCCTCTCTTTCTGACGTTCTCTATCTCTCTCTCTCTGGCTTCCACCTATTCTTCCCTCGTTTTTAACCCACTTTCAGCCACCCGTTCGAAAACCCCCTTTCTGCGCATTTTCTCACACGGTCTAATTAGTTAAGCGAAGCGTGGGGGCATCCTCCATGGGCGGCGGCATGCAACGGGGGCGCAGAAAATCGGAAGGAGACGGCGGGCGGCGGTGGCAGCTCACCAGCGGTTGCATCTTTTGTTAGAATGCCAGCGTTTTTCACGTTGCCACAGCAACAAGAGCCCCCAAAGGAAGGTAACGGGTTGAGGGAAAGCGCGGCAAAGCGGCGGATGAGTCAAAGAGGGGAGAGTTACATTTTCATGCGATTTTCCACAATTTTTTGTTGCTTATTTTGTATTTTTGCTTTTTTCATATATTTTGTACAATAATCGCAACAGCAGCAAGAAAAGCCAACCGCTCGATTGCACCCAAAAGAAAATAGGGGGAAAGGGAGTGAAAGTGTGGGTGGCAATGGGAGCGGGGGGCAGTGGGCGCTTTACCTCCCCTCAGGCTCCTTTTTGGCACGCCCCTGCAGCGGTAATTAAATTGCAGCTGGTTGCCATTGTCGGTGCTCTTGGACAGATGCCTAAAAGCACGCCAAATGAGTGCGTTCCTTCCGAAAGCCCAGAAAGTCCTCCTCGTCCCACCAATTACCAAGGCCCAAAAGCCTGCACCAGGCCCGAAGCCAGAAAAAATTAGCGGATATTTTCCCCATTAAATTTTTGGCCAGCAGAGAGAGAGAGAGCCCAGCATTTTGGTAGATTTTTTTTGTTGCACTTACAAAAATTGTATTACGAGTCCCGATTTTAAATAGGTTTCCGTTCGAATTTACCTCTGTTTGAATTTTGTTGCGAGACTTATTCCAGCCAACTTGTCTGCAATTTAAAGTCCTTACTGGGCGCAATTCAAGTGCATTTAGCATTTTCACCTGCTGACCGGGATGTTTATTTATGCGAAACTCTCGAGTCTCTTCTTCCGCCATTTACATGGAAATTATTGTAACTATTGGTCCGACTGTCCTTCGTCCTTCGTCCAGATGTGTGTGGCCAACTTACCTGGATGGACATCAGTCAGCTGGCGGTTTACAGCCCATTCCTCGAATTAGTTGAGCGCATCAGTCAGCTCGATTGCCTCTGGCAAGGCAAATGGGGTTCCTGGCCATATTTCCAATGACTCATCAGGACAATAGTTATCAGGATTCCAAGGCCCAGGTTATAGTGGGACGAAGGGAAAGCCAAGGAAAGTGGCGTCTTGATTGGTTTTAACTTACTTACTTAATTAAAATGATAAATTTTAGTAAGACTTTTAATATTTAATAAAGGATACATTACAAACTTTTTATTTCTATTTATATTTTAATGATTATAAAATGTATTTCTTACAAATACAACTTATATTTATGGCCCACTGTGAAGCTCAACTAGAAACAAAAGGGGAAGTGCAACAAAAGCTGGGCTCCGGACCCTCACAGATCGGATAAGGCAACACAGCAGATTGCAGATTGCCGTTTGCAGATTGCAGACTTCGGGACATTGGGACTTAGGACCTCAGGCTTTGGACTACGAGGACCTCAAGGAGTCCTCCTCCCAACTGGAAAATGCATTTGGTAGGCAAAATCCACCGCAGCTACTTACAATGGCCACAAGCTGTCGACAGCATGTTCATCGCATTTAAAGACACCTTTACACAGTTCGAAATGAGGTTTATTAATTATCAAGAATTATTATAATAGTTAAAGGTCTTACAAGTTTTATAAATAATAATTATTTACACACTTTTTAATATACAAATTATATCCATACTATTTTATAAATGCTTTGCAGAAAGCATTAAAGGACTCTCTCGAGTCTTTATTTTTTTGCAGTCTACTCACAGAGACAGAAGGAGCCTGTTGGGCAGCCAAGTGACTTGATCTGCCCGGGGGCCCAACGAGTGTTAAGCATTTTAATTGCAGGCATTAATTTAGACATGGCTGGAGCACTTATTCAAGGCGGGGGGGCTTTCATTATTTTCCACCTGTGAGCACACGCATACGCTGGCAATAAATAAACGGTGAATGCATTTGAATCGCCTTCGGCTTTGGCCAAAGATGCTCCAGCTCCAGCTTCAGCTCTGGCTCTGACTTTGACTCTGACTCTGGCTCTGCAATTGCCATTTAATTAAAACACTTTGCCATTTATAATGCTCGTTGCATTTTTGTAAATTTCAAATAATTTGTGGCCATGCTTAGCCAAGCCGAATCGTTTGTTATAATGCATCCGGCATCCTAGACGCCAGAGTTCGGCTGTATATAAGTTGAGCTTCATTCCAGAGGGTGGGGGCCCCAGGATGTTGCACATGATTGCCATTAGGCGATTAAACTTGTTTGGGAAAACTCAATCCTCTGGTGAGTTAATAATTCCATAGCCTTGCTGTGGCTTTGAATTCAATTTAAAAGTGTGCCTAATAAGGGGACTACATTTTGTCAAGTCTAGCAAAAAATACAATTCAAGTGCTTTATTATCTAGAGTAATTTTTTTTATTAATACATTTTCCCTTGCAGAATTTCACTAATTTGCTGCTACAGCTGCTGCTGCTACTGCTGATGCTGCGGGCACTAAAACTGCAGCAGTCATCATATTAAAATGCAATTATACAATTGCTTTTGTGTATTGCTCTCTGCTCGCCCGCCTCCCAGCTTCCCCTTCAAATCACAAATCCAACCCCATTTTTGTCGCATTCGTGCATAATTTATATAACAATTTCTCCCATATATATGCCCAGGGCCGTGGCCACTGCATACGCCCACCAAAAAAGCTAGTCTGTGTGTATTGGCATTTTGTGAATTCATAACGAGCGATGCATCACAATTTAAATTATCCAGAATACAGTGGAAGCTCTGAAATCGGAGCTTCAAGGAATTCTCTTTACCTAATTAAAGGCACGGCAATTAGTTGGTTCAATTAATAACCCGAATGCCAAATAGGAAATAGGCAACATAATTAATACAACAGAATTTAGTATAAAAATATTAGGTTTCAATTTGCAGGCTAAGACCTCTTGCTGACCCCAAAAACCTACAGAAAAAATAGTTATAATATTCGTTAATAAATTTTTTAGTAAAGTATATATATTTGTCAGCATTTCCCAATTAAAAATGTGCCTGTGTGTCCCTTAGTTAGGGAGTACTGTACGTTTTTTTTTGGAGAATTTCCTCATGCATTCCACACTCGAGTGGGTACGCCGCCGACCGCTAGGTGGCGCCAGACGGCCAAGAATCCGCTGCCGAAAAGTAGGCAACGCTTTGCTGCCAGAGGAAGAAAGGGCCAAGGGCAGCAGCAGGAGCAGGACACCAGGACAGCAGGAGATGAGGAGGCGGCGGAGAAACTAGGGAAAGTGCAGTGCAGTTGTCTGCACAAAGAAGCCGGGCCCAAGGGGCGGCCGGGGATCCTTCGGCATCCTTTGGAGTTAGGACCAACTTTAGCACTTGGTCCGCCCCTTTATCCTTGGCTCCTTTACGTCTTTCTCTAGCTTTTTTGTTGTTCTCCCTTTTTTTTTTTTTTGGGCATTTTGAGCGTGCAAATGTTAAGTTGTCCACCACTCCCCCCCCAGCCACCCCTCGGTAACCGGGTTTTTCGACTACCACCACCCCGTCACCGCCCTACCCCCTTGGCTTTTTATAGAGAGAAAAACTTGGAGTTGGCGTCGCCGCCCTTTTGTGCCAACTTGACAAACTAAAAATGAAAAAAGTTTCACCGAGCGGCGCCTTTTTTCAATATCCTTTAGCCTTAGTCCCCCTGCCGGGATCCTCTCGCCCCCTCGCCCACCACAAAGGGTGAGCCCGGATCGGCTAGGTAACCACCTATAAGAAAAGTCAGGATAAAGCCATGGCGACGACCCGACGTATTGATTTTGATTCCTGGTCTGCGCCACTTGAGACCAGATCCAACGGGGCAGGAAATCGAGGCGAAAAGCCAGGACATCCCCGGGTTACGTGACTCTGAGCCCAGCAGGGGCTCCGGCGGGGGGATTCACCAAAATAATTGCCAATTAGAGGGGTATTTTTTTTGCACATCAGTCATATCAGACGTCATGAAGGTATTAATTTGTTGGAATAAAGGTCATTAGTACGAGTTCTAGGCTGTAACAAATGATTGAAAAGAGATTGAAAGGGATTGAATTTGTTCTTAAATATGATTTTATTATTAGGTTTACATTTTAAATTTATTAAAACGTTTCAATTGGAAAGAATTCAAGGTGAAAATTAATATTAAACTGATGGAAAGGTAAAATTTAAAATGTAATGGAATTATTTTAAAACTTCTTTCGGTTTTGTTTTTAAAACTAATCTCTAGTAGTTAACTTCTTTCTTTTAATTGTTTCTTATTTTATTTAATTTTTGACCTTTGATTTGTTTGAATTTTTATAAATTAATTAATGAAATTGGGGACAGCTGAAGAGATCTTGTCTAAAGCTGATCTCGTCTGACCCCTATCCCAGAGCCATCAATCGGCGGAAACCGGTCCCTAGACAGAGTCCCCCCTCTGCCCCTGTCACCCCTTCTCCAAGCCGAAAATAAATTTCGGCCAACCTGACAGCGCCAAAGTTCAATTCCCCGATGCTGGGACTTCTCAGCGCTATTTATGCGTTATTTGCCAATTTACACAAATTTCGGGGGTATTGAAAAAAAGCCCAGGGATGGCGGGGAAAGCGAGAGAAATGTACAAATGGCCAGGCACTGAGAGAAATTTTGAAGCTCTTCAATAAGAAACACTACTAAACGGAGTAGAATATAATTTTTATTTCCAATTGAAATGTATTTAGTTTTAATCTTGATTTATCTCTGATATTATTTGTCTTTAGCTCCTGCCTTTTTCCTTCAAGTGCACTTTACTCCTTTGAGTCGATTTTCGGGTCCGGTTCACGCTTTATTTTCATGGTTCACGGGCGTGCCAGACATCCTTGAACTTGCCACAGTCAGGATATAATGTTCCCATATTTCGTCTGGCCCTCGGCGCCCCTCACTCTTATTTTATTTATATAAAATTGTGCGGCAAAGTCGTTGACTTGGCCTAATCCCAACCCTGTTATTTTTTTTTCTTTATTTTCTTTGCTCATTTTTCCCTTATCAATTGTTCTCCAAAAAGGGAAAAGGATTTTCCCAGTCGCGCCATTTTGTTTCACGTGCGACGCGAAAAGTTTCAGGGTCAGCATTCCATACACACTGTATATATATATATACTATATAAATGGCCTTTGTTCTTGCCCAATTTGCCATAAAATATGCCAAAATGAAATTTAAAACCTCTTCAAGATGCCAGCAGTTGATATTCATATTCCTTTATCTGTGTGTTCTCTCCATTGTCCTGGCTTTTGATTGTTGTCCTGCCCGGGAAAAGTTTTTGGGCGAAAGTGTGGCTGAAATTTAATTGGCTGTACTTTGTAGGGTAATCATAAATAGAGAGTAAAGGATCTAGACAACTTGGCTGATATTAATAGTTTATTTTGCTTAGAATTTTAGAAAGAGTCACATGATAATTCACTTCCTAAATTCTATAATAATTTAATGGATTATTAGCTTGGAATGTCTTTAGAAATTCCTTTTACACATTAAAAAAAAAATAAAAAAAAAGTATTTAGATATATTGTGTTGGCCATCAGTTAGTTGGCAATTTGAAAGCGTCGCCAGATGCGCTGAAGCCGCGAATCGGTGCCGGACTGACTCGTCTGTCTCTGGGGCCGATCGTTGTGATAGGGCTCGATGAAGTTCACCGTCGACGCCTCGCTGTTCCGCTGCTGATTTACGATCGCCGCCTCCGGATTCTTGCCGCTCTTCGGCACCTTCTTCTGGCTCCGCTTGTTCTTGTTCTTGTTCTTGTGGTGCCTGTGGATGTGTCGCCGGACCTGGGTCTTCCTCGCATGGCCTCTCTGCAGATTCTTGGCCCTGAATCTCTTTTGCAACTTCGGCTTGTGGGTTGTCACCTCTTGGACGACCAGTGGCTCTGCCTCCGGCAGATCCAGGCGATCCTCTAGCCCTTCCAGGGCACTCATCGTGGCCACGGGTACAGCTTCTTGGACTTCGGCTTGGTCATCGAAAGATCTGCCGGTGGTGTTGCTCGTGGGTGTGGTTGTGGTCGTCGTGGTGGTTGAAGGCGTGCCCGCCGTGGTGGTCGTGGTTGTGGACGTGGGATTTGTAATAATGATCACATTGTCGCTGGGCTGTTGGAATAAGCCCCTCATCATCATGAACTTCTTCATGAAATCCCGACCGCTGCCCACATCCTGAGGCGAGGGTTTGCTGTCGGAGGCACTGCGTCCTTGGATTTTTGGCAAGCGGTAGCCTGGTTTTATAGACGAACAAAGTGATCTTATAAAAAGGGTAAAAATAATGTAAATTAATATAAACTCACCGCTCCTGCGCGACTCAACGCCGGCCAGGAGGGCCAGGCAAAAGACTATCGGGAAGAGGAACCTCCTGGGGATATGCATGGTGCAGGGCTTCCTGGGGCAATGGTCTCCCTGGGAGCCAACACCGCCGCTCTTATAGGTGCCGGGGAGGTGCAATTAAAATGAAAGATTTCACCCATCTCGCCCTGAGTGACACATCTCGCGTGATGCTGGAGGAAATCTTAGAACTGGCCGACATGCAATCATTAGGCCCCCCTCTTCGGGTGTCAGTTGTGACGAGGAAAGTGCCCAGAGAAAGCTATCTGCCATGTAGTTCTCCGGCAGTAAATCAAATCTAATAAACCCGACAATAAGCAGGCGCTCACATAAATCTGCAAAGATGCCCCCTAGTATCGCCCTGCATAAATAAATAAAAACGAGTTCGTGTCCCTACTCTGTGTTCGTTCTGGCCCCAAAAAGCGTATTTATTTTTATGCACATATTTATATTACACGCCCAGAAATGTATCTCCCGGAGGATAGTGTCGAGTGCGTGAGCCACACCGCAGCACCGCAGCAGGCAAATAACTTTAACATAATTCACTTAAATCTTTTTGTTTTAATCTTGAGAAGTGTTTTCCACAGAACGCCGACGCTGGCACGCACACACAGCAACGAGAACGCAAAACTGACAGCCCGGCCAAAGATACAAAGATACAAAGATACGAGCTACGAGCTACGAGCTACGAGCTACGAGCTACAAGATGCGATATACGAAGATACTACGTGGCTGGCAGCTCTCAACTTGCAAAATGTTCTTCCGCAATCATCCAGAGTGTTGTGTCAATAGCTCGACGCCGTTGCCCCTCCTCCGGCAAGGCCTTAACTTTGTGCATTTGCCATTATTGTTCGTTATTATTTCTGGTCTAGCACTTGTGGTCAAGTGGGCGGAAGCCCGGGAAATGGCCGAAAAACCTGACACTGATTCGATACATAGGCTATAACAATTGAAAGTGAAAAACGAAGCAGAAAAGTCGTGGGAAAAACATCTTAATTTTTACTCGAACCCTTCAAGTCCAAGGAGATCAGCAGAAAACCAATTAAAATCCGATGAATAGAAAATATTTCAACGAAGCCATAATTGCAGGAAACTATTTTAATGCGTTATTTTACAATGCAAATGGAATACTGGAAGAGAGGCAAAAATCAATCACTCAATTCGGTGAACGATTCTCCTTACAATTCACCATTTTTCGTGCATTCCATTCGTTAGATTCCATTTAGTTTGCCTTTGCTCCTAATCAATAATTTAAATTGCTCGTGTTTTTGTGTATACTCTCAATATATATACATATTTATTCTGAGAATTTCCGTCCATCTTGAGTTATTATTTCGCTTGCATTTCTGATTAAATATCTTCAAGTGTCTACGGCCCTCAGACGAAGGTTGTTGTTTGGCACAAAATTCAATTATAGAATTTTCTATTAACTTAAAAGCTTCTTATATTTATTTAATTTGTTATTGTGTCTCGGTTAGGTTTTTGCCAGCCGCTGCTGTGCTATCTGTTATTATTATTATTGACACAGACGCCGAGGGTTTGAGCCCTGAGTTATCGACATAAGAATGTTGCCATCAATTAGACACACATCCAGGATGTGGCAGTTAGTGGGGAAGAGGGAGTGAAAAATTCCTGTAGGATTGCAATTTTGCCAGCTGGCATTTTCTCCTCCCAGAAACTGATTGAATTGTTTTCCTAGCAAATTAAAATTGATGGAGTTCCAATGGTTCCCTTAACTCAATTATAATCTCTCTTTAATGTTGCCAAAGTTTATTTATTTCATAAATAAAAAAAAAAAAAAAGTCTACAGGCTGGGGTCGTCATCTGGTTCGGGTGCATCTTCATCATATCTTTTTCCTACAGAAACTGCACCTGGCGCATCTTTTGGGTTAAAGCCTGGAAAGGTCGTCGGCGGCGTTGTTGTTTCCTTTTTTGGCTCAAAGAAGCATAGCCTGGCTCAGTGGTGTCTGCCTCCTCCTCGGCGGCGGCCTCCTCCTCGGGCTCTTGTTCTCCATTGAACGGCGTCAGATCGTCCTCCTCCATGGGATCATCCTTTTCCCTCACGGGAAGGCTGACCAGCTGCCGGAACATGCGCAGGTTGAGGGGCACATAGCGCACCTCATTGCCAATGGTGATGGGCACCAGGGGCACCCCAGCAAGAGCTCCGCTTGAGCCTCCACCAAATCCTGCAGGTAATCCTGCAGGTAATCCTCCATTAAAGCCTCCAGCCTGGCCATTGTAGGTGCCCCTTAGAGCTCCCAAGCCTCCTAGGCCGCCCAGGCCTCCCAGTCCCGATCCTGCCAAGCCACCGTAGAGGGACGCCTCATTCCATCCGTACAAGCCTGGGAAGCTCACGGGAAAGTCCTCGTCGCCACGTCTCCGGAAATACTGCATGGGATAGGGAACAGGATAGGCTATGGGCGTCCGGACAACGTCGGCGATTCGGGCTCCCGTTGTTGTGCCCGTGTCGTCAGAGACGGTATTGTTTATGTTGGTTACGGTTCCGTTTGAAGGTACAATAATGACCGTAAACCGGTCATGGCCATGGCCATGGTCCTTGTCCTTGTCCTTATCCTTCTTGCCATGCAGCAGCATGTGCCCGAAGTTCCTCTCCTCAGAGCTCCTGCCCTGGACCTGGATCGGCGCCTGGTTCTGGACACCCAGCCCATTGGCCAAGAGGAGCAGTTGCCCAAGATCCTTTGGGGTTAGTTCACCGGGCTGCTCAACGATGAGTTGTCGCGGCTCGGGACTCTCCTTGGGCTCGTGATGCGGCCCCTCGGTTTCGGGGAAGTTGAAGGCGGGAGCCCTCGGCAGCAGGATGAAGCTGCTCTGGCTGGGCGCCGAAGCGCCCAGTTGGACGCCGGCGAGCAGGACAAAGAGGATGGTCTTGAGGCACTGCATTTCGCTGGACTCTGCAGATAAAACTGTGCTGGGTCCGGTCAAACTTTGCCACTTTTATAGCTCCAGTTTTCGGGAGGATGGGTGCTGGGTTGCCAACGCCTAATGAGCTCCAATTTATCCGGCGCTTATCGCCAGCGCTTATCACCGATTTTTGCTGAAAAAAAAACTGGCGCTTTCATCGCGATTAAATCCATTAATCTCGCTTCGCCTTGGCTCGGACCTGGCCCGGTCTTGTTCTCGGCTATTTGGCTCTATTTCTTTACCCTCTCTGGCGCTTTTTACTTGGCTTATTAGTTTCGAAGCCGATGGAGCTGATGTTAATTACACGCTCCCCGGATAAGCCAAATTAATGGGGGCTAATGGCGAGTCTCCCTGGGAGAAGACACGGTTTAGGGTTTAATACAAATAATTTGGCCTGATGTCATATCTCTCTCTCGATACTTATCGTAACCTATATGCCAATGAAATATATATTTTTAAAAGGTTCCTCTTCTCAGCTTGACCCAAATTCATATTTCCTCCTAGGTTCTTTTTAGTTTCTCTTGAGGCAGAAGAAATAAATAAATATTTCGCAGCACTTGCACTTCCGTTAGGGAGAGAGAGAGCTATCTAACCCTTAACACTCTATCGGTTCAGCTTGTGTTTTGGCCCAATGTGTCAAAGTCAACTTGGTAAGAAGTTGGCTTTTTATTATTTTGTTGCTCTCGCTGTCGCTGGCACTTTTCCCGTTACTTTCTTGACCAACAACTGCAGCTTTCAGGAAAAATAAATATTTGGAAAAAATATGTCTTGGAAAATATTTATTTACTTAATAATATATAATATTTAGGTTGAAACCTATTTTAAAATAAATTAAAAACAATTTCTTAAAGACACCCAGCTCTGAATTAAATTCGTATATTTAAACATATTTTAAATTAAATAAAACACAATGAGGGGCCAGAGGAAAGCGGCGGAAGAGTTAATGGCATCGTCAAAAAATTGGAAAGGTTTATTTAAATTTCAACTTGTTTCGAAAACGTTTAAAAAGTTTTGCGCTACTAACTGACTGCTGATAACACAAAGTCTCCTGCTAGCCAGCCACCCTTTCTCCCTGGGCAACAACTTCTTGGCAAGAAGCTCCTTTCCCCCCCAAACCGACCCGAAAAATAAAACTCAGCCACCCCTTTTTTCCTTACCCGAGGCCAAGTTAAAACAACTGACAAAAAGTTGTTGCCTCCAAATGGAAACGAATCAAAGGGGAAATTGGAAAATGGGAAAAGTGGGCTTTACAGTTTATGGAGAAGCGAGGGGCGAGGAGGTTGTGACAAAATTAGCACAAAATATATTTTACAACTGAATTAACGAAAAATCTATTTCAGGGCCTGACAAGCAGCTGGCAGGGAAGAGACTTTCATACAAAATTACTTACAGACTAAAAAAGACTTGATTACTGTATATAAAAATATATATAATGTAAACTCAAGGTTGCTTTTATGGGAATTTTTAAATTCTTGTAGATAGCTTCTTCGATTTCCTGTTATAGCATTGATGCCTTAAAGTTAATAACAGAATGAAAAAGACGCACTTACCATAAAAAAATAATTTATAATAATAATAAGTTTATGTATTTTTAAAAAATTATTTTATATATTTCAAGAGATTACTTCTGTGGCAGGCACTTCCCTACTTCCTCTGGGTTGTTGTTGTTGTTGGAGAAATGCTTGCTATAAATTACAGTATTGATGCCATAATTTCACCCTCCCGCTCTCCCCTTTCCCACGCCTTTATTTCCCCCCCTTTTTTTTCCCCCGGCTCGCCAATGAATCTGTCAGTTTTTCAAATATCCCCAATGCCATTGTGCAAAGTTTCGAGTGGCAGCCACTAATATTGACAGCGCACAAATGTAGAACAAGGGTGTTCGGCCCGAGGGGGTGGCTCGCCTACTTCGGGGGATCCCTCTGGGGTGGCAGAAGCACTGGAAACGTGCCTGAGCACGTCTTCTACTTAACTTTGTTAAACACAAATGCTTTGGGCAAAGAGTTGGGCCTTCCTTCACGCGCCAGGAGTGAGTGTTGCGGTGGGTGGTGGGAGCTCCTGAGACCTTAAAGGGTGTTCAAAAAAGGGAGGGGGGGAGGAAGACCTGCAGACCAGCAGACATAATCGCATAAAGATAAAACAGTTAACAGTCGCAATGAACAAAAGCAAGCAATGGTTTTTGGCCCGGGATTCGGGGACAGGCCATTCAATTGACCTCCCGCCGATTTCCAGGGAGGTGGGGCCTGGGGGGTTCAATGGGGGATTAGACGGCTTTCTGAACCTAGGAGAAGGGCGGCGGTGTGGTGAGAGCGCTGAGACTATGCAAACAAAGACGGCCAGCGGCGCTCGTTTGCGAAAATCTGTCAATTATTTAAATCGCCTGGCAAAAATCGTGGCCAGGTTTTCGGTTCAAGTTTCGAAAACGGGAAAATAAATATATATATAACTGATATTTGTATGTATTTATGACAAAAAATTACTATTATTTTGAATTTTAATTTTCTTTCAGTGTACTATAATATATTTATATTATATACATTAACATTTATTCAAGATTCACGTTACTAAAATTAAAAAAAATACTTAAAAAATTCACAAAAAATAAATGCAGCAACTAAATATTCTCGTTGAATGAATTTTATTTTACCATAAAATTTGTTCAAGTGTATTCTCAACTAAGCCTGCACCTGAGCTGCCAGAAACCGTCCGTGTCTGCTGGTAATTAACATGAAAATAAGCGCATTACTGTCATAAATATGAACGGGGATTGGGAATCCGAATCGAATCCGAAATCGGAATCTGAGACGGCAATGGGGCATCCTCTGGGATGACAGCGTGCCCGGGGGCCGAAGGTCGTCGCTGCCGGCCTCTAATTATGGAATCAAAATCGAAACTCATGGCGTCGCGAATGCAAAATGTGCGCAAATTAAAATAATAAATCCGCCAAATTAAACACGGAACTCGTTAAGGCGAAAGAATGGCAGCCAGGAGTAGGGATAAGGCCAGCAGCCCCGTTATCCTTTTGTATCCTGCTGATGGCGGCTTCTTTTGACGTCGTCATTAGCAGCATTTACACGTCGCTCAAGGATAATAAGTAACCGGGCCAAGTGCGAAAATAAAGAAAGCGGAAGGATCTGGCGCAGAGGCGCCAGAGAGAGCAGGCGGGTGTCAGCAGACTGACACAAATTAAACTGAAATTAGTTGCAACTCACTTTCGTCCTTTTGCCCCTCCTCCTCCTGGTTTTTCTCCGCCGAAAAATAACACAAGAGTGGCGCGAAAAACTCGTTGACTGGACTAATGAGAAGTGTCTGGCGGAGCAAGCAGGTAACTAGCAGCCAGAGTTGTCTCTCAGGTCTTTATTGATTTAAATAAATAAATGCTATATACTTCACCTTGGGCAACCCTAAGCTTACTTTCTGGACTTCCTAAAGTGTGCTGGCAACTCTTTTCTCGCAGTCTTCGTTCGTTGATTGACCAACGCGCCTGATCTACGTTAATTGACCGAAAATTGTTTTGACGTTGACCGCGACCGCCTTAAATGCCTCCTGCCGTTGGGGTCCTTCGGCGCCCATTTATGACTTGGCCATTGTCCTCGGCCACCGCAAACGTTCAACCAGCTGAAAAGCCTCGCCTCCACCCTGAAAACCCGCCCATCTGCGAGTGGCTTTGATGGCTGCCGTGGAATCCTGCGGCGGTTGTTGCTGTTGCTGCTGTTGATGTTGCTGGTACCTACTGCTACTGCTGCTGCTGGTGCTGGTGCTGCAGTTACTGCAGTTGCAGCTGCGGTCCCTCGCTCAACTGCCACAGTCAGCGATAAAACCACAAAACAGCAACAGCCATAAGGAGGGGGGTGCTGGCTCGGGCTTTGGCTCCGAAAAGGTGGGGTGAAGACAGGGGCGTGCAAGAACAATGAGGTGATAAACTTGCAGGCTCAACGCATGACAACGATACCCACCAGCAACAACAGCGGCGACAACGTCACATTTTGATGGCTCCTTGGAGAGATGGCAACCCTCTGCTTGACGTCCATGCCACCCCCCAGACACAGGGAGAAAAAAGGTGAACTAAAAAGATAGTTCTTCACCTAAAAATCATGTATCTAACTCTGTGCAAGTTTTGTTTGTTTAATTCCAAGAGTATTTATAGTCTATCCGACTAAGATCTATTTTTAAATAATTACAGATTTTTTTGTTTTATTTATTACTGGCTATACTTTTTTGCCCAGTGTAGGTAAGCAAGCTGGGAAGTGCAGTCATCCTTTCTTCGCTCGCTCTGTGCATGCAAACAACAAAGGAAAATCAGTAACAGCAGATGGTTGGGGGCGATGTCATAGTCCTGTCCCCCTACGTCACCCCCGCCCCCTACCCCCTGTAAGCCTGCCCCCTTAGGACGCCCCCTCCCCCGTCCCCCATGAAACCCTTCTCGTCTTGTGTACGGGATTCTTTTTTTTTGCTGCTCTTTAACGTGTTTCAAAAGAAAGTTGGTTGACTTTTGAATGACTTTCTTGGCGCGCTTGGCTCGCTGTACTTTACCCCCTCCGGATGGTGGGCCCCCGTCTGTAGTACGCCCCTGTCCCTGTGCCTGTGTTGTTTTTGTTGTATTTGTTTGTTTTATGTGTTAAGTGCGCTGGGCCCAAGCGCGCAAATTTCTTCTTGTAACTGATGCTGACGTTGACATCGCAGCCCCAAGCGACCCCACCATTCAGCCATGGCGACCCCTTCGCAAAAAATACCAAGCCCCAGCCATGTATATATATTAAATATATATATATAAATATATATATGTGCAGACAGTCGTCGAGTCGAAAATGTAGTTGTAATTAAAGTGACAAGCTGGCAACACAGAAAGGCAAAGACGCCACCAAATTCAAACAAATTGCATTCAAAAAACATACTTTTCCAAGCTAAAAAAAATATTTAAAATTTGGGAAATCTAAAGGGAAAATGGAAAATGACACTTATGGAGACTGTTTATTGAAAGCAAATCAAATATAATTAAATAAATTAAAAGATTAGAAATAAATAAATTTGTAAAAAGAAAGTCTCAACTATCGCTTGGTGAATTTTATTTGAATTTTTGAAAAGACAGTTTCCTTAACTCCTGCAACTCCTGCAACTCCTTTTACTGACGGTTGCGATTCCTATTGCGGTTGTTGTTGTTGTTGTTGAGACGACGACGTCGCTGCTGCTGCTGCCGGCGTCGCTGGTTGTTGCTGTTGTTGTTGCCATTGATGCGCCTCCTGTTGTTGCTGTTGTTATTGTTGATGCGACGACGCCTCTGCTGCTGCTGACCGCGTCGCAGGTTGTTGTTGCCATTGCGATTGCGACGACGACGCACATTGTTGTTGTTGTTGTTGAAGCCATTGCGTCGCCGCTGCTGCAACTGTTGCTGCTGTCGTCGACGACGTCGCTGCTGCTGCTGCTGCAACTGCTGTCGCTGGGGCCGACGGCGACGGCGACGGTTGTTGTTCTGCTGCTGGCGAGGATGATTCGACTGGGCCGGCGCATCCTCCTCGTCCTGCTGCGATTCGTCGCCCTCCTGCTGCGGCGTCATCTGCGACTGCTGCTCGGAGGCTTGCTGCTCCTCGCCCTGGCTTCCCTCGGCATTGTTCTCCGCCGGAGGCGCCGCCGCCGCCGCCGACAGATCCTCCTTGATCGGCTTGATCTCGCCAACGCGCACGCTGGTCACCTGGTCGCAGGGCACATCGCTGTAGATGACCACGTTGCCGTAGTTGCAGACAATCTGGTCGGCCTCCTTCTTCTCCTCGACGGCCTGGCGACCCTCGATGGTGCCGATGGAGCCGCGCCTGTCCTCGATCTCGTAGATGTTGCCGGTCTTGGTGATGAAGCCGGTGACCTGGAGGGGCTTAGAGCCGGCGGCGGGTGCAGCCTGTGCGGCAGGGACTGCAGGTTCTGCAGCTGCCAGTGCCACTGCCTCCTTGGGCTTGGTCATTTTGGTTTTCGTTTTCATATCCGCTTCCGGCTTCATGTCGGGCATCTGCAAATGAATATTATTATTTTAAGAATATAATTTTTCAATATTAGTGACCCACCTTCTTTTGCTTCATTGGCGGCGCATTTACTATCATTGGTTTTTCGTCCAGGTGGGGAGCCACAGTGGAGCTCGTCATGGGAGCCACCGTTTGACCTTTGACACGACCACATATTTACA
>JAEIIJ010004432.1:0-14064 GCA_018904815.1 Drosophila ogumai
TTTGTTTAGTTTGTTTGTATTGTTTTTAATTTTTTCGCGCGCTCTTGGACTTGACAATTACATGGACTTTTTTCATGGCATTTCAATGACGTTCGTTAAATTTGTTACAGTCATGGTTAACACAGACACACGCTCACTCACACAGGTGCACAGACAGAGCGGGAAAGAGATAGAGGATGAGAGGGTCGGATACACTTGAAATTTATGGGCGCCTAACGCTTTTTTTTAACGATTTTTTTTGTTGGCTTTGTGTTATTCGTATTTCGTTTTGTTTTTTTGCCCATACGGCAGCTCAGTTCAAGTTCAATTGTTAATGTAAAAAGCTGCACACACACTTAACAACAACAACAACAATGAACTTTAAATGCCATTAACTTGTTCGTTTTTTATTTGTTATTATTTAATTATTTGCCTGACCAGAATGTGTGGGCAGGTATTCCATGATAAATACTTTACAAACGCTGAAAAAAAGAAAACAAGAAACCATGGCAAAGAGGAGACCCCAAAAGCTGAGAAGACCTTTTTTGATATTCTGAAAGTGCTTAATTAATATCAATTACTATACAATTAGAGAACACTAAGCTAAGCAGTCGCGGCATACGAGAAAAGGTCACTCGGAATTAATGAACTTTTGGCTTTTTACCCCACAAGGTGCGGTGGGATCAAGCTTGATCACTTGCGAATCAACGTTACGTCTCAAAGAGAGGGGAGATTGGATGAGGAGAACATTGATTGGGTGGAGAACATAATAACCTTTAAAATTAAAGTCTTTGTGTGGTTTACATATTTATATGCCTAAATCCGAAATATTTGCTCAATCATTCATAGACCTCCCACGCTTATAATATTTACACGACCTAGACTTTTGTTGAAAAAAAACACGAACTTTAGGTAAGCTTACATTACTCATTGATTTAACAACAAAAGTTTATAGGAAAATATATTCATACTCTATAGAAAGGGAACTTTAGTAGAGTATGTTAACATAAATACCTAATTCCCCGTATTTTCTTTGCCACTTAAAGTACCTGGAAACAAGTCATCGACAATTGAAAGTCTGACCCTAATGAGTAAAGGCTGACTCGTGAAAGATGATGTACATGGATCTCAATTTCTTTCACTGTTATGTATTTTACAACAAACTATAGGTAGGAAATTATGTGGCATTTTGCCCAGAAAAGAATTTCTAGGCAACCTTTCAGTCAATCCTAAATGGAATTATTGAAGTGGAAGTCGGTGCAATATAGTGATGATAAAGGATTAATATCCAAAAATGTTACCTAAATTAATTTACCTAAATATGCCTTATATTGTCATTATAGATAAATATAATTCGATACGCATGACTCTTTGTCATCTCTAACTCGCTGTTTGATGAATAACCGTCTCTCTGGCTGTGCGGGTGTGTCCCCTAAAGCCCAAGCCCATGGAGCACACTGGGTGACAGTACCTGAGCTGAGAGCTCGACTTTGACAGAACTCGACTCCAACTCGACTCGAGTGGCAGCCAATAATCGTACACAAGTGTCGCTGTACCGGTGAGTATGTGTGTACCTTCGGTCCTTACCTTCGCTGGGTCGCAGCCAGGCGGAATTTTTCCTATATGTTTTTTTTTTTGTATATGTTATTTGCTTTGGGCTGTGACCGCGACGCGTATAATTTACACGTTTTGCTCATTTGCGATTCTAGGCTCGCAAGCTGCGACCGAAACAGAAACAAAACAAATGAATTTAAATCTGCACATATCCAGTACTGATTACAGGTAAGACTCCTTGTAAAGTAACATTCTTAACACTTTTGAAAATTTAAATGTTGAAATTCATTTAGATTTTAATTTTTTGAACATTTTAAGGGCTTAAAATTGAAATAATTTCCTTTCTAATGTCGGCGTACATCGGAATAATAAAATAAGCTAAACTTGAATAAAGTTTAATTTCTTTCAAAAGTACTGACCACTGTACTAAAACAAAAAGGCAAAGATATATAGGGAGAGCTACTGCGACGGCGCAACGTTGGCTTTATCTGCTCTTCTTCTCCGCCGACTTGAGTCTGAGTGAAATTCCGACAAGTGGCATAATTGCGCCCTGCGGCGGCTACCGTGCTAAGAGGGATCGGGATCGGAATTGGGATCGGGATTGGGATTGAGGTGACCGGGGTGCAGAGAGGGGACGCGGCCCAAGTGGCCATCGATATGCGGGAAAAAAAATCGCAAATCATAACCACGGCAACAACAAACAATAAATAAGTGCAGCAGCAGCGGCAGCTCGCAATGTGCAACTCGGAACGTTCAACGTGCAACGAGCATGCCACGTAAGGCAATTCCAGTGCCAAAGAGCAACAAGTGTGCGTGTCCCAAGTCGTTTTGACTTTGCTCCGAGTGCAAAGTTGAGCACACATAAAAAATACGAGGATGCCTTTTGCCTTAGCCAACGGAGGAGCGAGCGGAAGGGAAGTCATTGGCGACTCACTGCACGCCATCGGCATATAAAGCATATAGTGGACCTAACCGATCCATCAAACGCACACACACAAGTTATAGATGCCCCTTCCAAGGAGGGAAATATGGGGAAAAGGATATTCAAAGTAGGTTTTTTGTAACATTTTAGGTCAGACTTTTCATTGAAAAAAATACTTTAGATTTAATTAATATATCATATATAGTTGTTTTTTTTTAAACTTCCAAAGTTACATTTAAAATATTTTCATAATTATTTTAAACTTCCCTTTAAGACTTAAAGCATAGCGTATCCACAGATCGTGTTTGTTTAAATTGTAAAGCTTCTTATTACCCCGACCTCATCGCCGTCATCTTGCGCTCCCTCTGATTTCTGCCTGCATGCGACTCATTCCCAGTCGCCGTTCTCGGCCGCAGACAGACAGCAAGTCAACATTCCATGGCCATTCGCAGGGCATAAGTTCGCGTCAAAGGTTTCGGAGTCAAGTCAGGCAAAAACAAAAAAGAGGCATAAACAGCGAACCGAGAGCCGAGTGCGGAGTGCCAAGCAGTGAAAAGCGCAAAAGGCAAACAAGAACGACGCCTCGAGACGGCAGCGGCGATGGAGATGCATTATAACCTTTGCCAGCAGCTCTGGCGGCTCATATTGATATTATGGGGGGTACAGTGAGGCCTCTCAATAAAGTAACCCTCTTGAAAATAAGGAAAATCGAAGCTTAAATAAGTCTGACATAGGCTGACAAAATCTCAATACTACTATTGAAATCGATGGTGATTCTTGGCTTTTATAGATCTTTATCAAAGTCGTTTGTTTTAAAAACTAGCAATTTTATATAATATATATATAATTCAAAATAAGGTATACTTTTATTAATTCAAATACCTATTTTATATATTTCTAATATTAATTTATATTTGATACATTTTTCAAGAGATCTCCCTTTTTCGATCTTTCACTGTTGGTGGACTTTCGTATTGGCCAGGCCGCAACCGAGAGGCGAACGGGTCGCTTCTGTATTGGATGGACGACGGGGCTTGCCCTTTTCTCTGCCACTTCCCGACGCTTTGGGACCTCGGTGCTGACTCGTTTTGCATTTTAATTTTGCCCGGCGAGCGATCTTTTTCATCATTATCATCATCGGCGACGTCGTCTTCGCCGCTGTTCGACGGCATCAGTTGCTTGTTTATTTTTTATTTTTGATTATTTTTATTTTAAAGCTGCTGCAGCCCGATACGTTTCTTATATATATTTTTTCTGTTTTGTTTTGTTTTTTTATCGCCACTTGTCGGCCATTTGGGCGTTCATTTGTCCCTCCACCGTCCCTTTCGGCCTTATTGGGAGCTGGTGCTGGAGGAGCCGGTCAAAGTCAAGTCAAATCGAGGGACGCATTGAAATTGCGGCTGGCTCTTATTTTGGGACGGGGAGTTTACTTTTATTTAATGAAAATTTGCATGCTGAATGCTTAATTTGCCGCACTGAGATATGCGATGAACTCGCCGATTTTGGGAGCGGTTTTGGAACGATTTTTTTATGGTCAAAAGGTTGACAATGCGAGAGGAGAATGTAAAGACGTACAGTTTTAAAAAATAAAACAGATTAACTCTTTTTAAAAGATTTTATATAAGTAAAAAATATTCCATTTCATTCAATTTCCTCCATTAAAAGGAACTCCAAATAATTGAGTTTATTCCAGTTTAGTAAAAGAAGAATAATGCTAATCGATCTCAAAAATTAATACAGGCATGCACTTGTAGTAATTAGCATTATTATGTTAAAATCTTATTCCCCGAAATCAGATGTTCGTTCGGGAGAAGGCATGCTATAAAGAAATGTGGATTCTCGAGATATAGTCATAACAAAAAAGATTAAATCAGTTAATTTATCAATAATAAAATCACAACAATAGGTTAAGCGAATAATTATTTTTGTGAGCAACTTGTGCAACTTTGACTGACGTCATTAAAAACCCCCAATTCTCTCTCCGGTTTTTGGATGACTGTTCGATCATTTCAGTTCTGCCTTTTACTTTTTACTGATTTTGTGTATATAACTTTTTTGTGTTTCACAATGTGCATGTCGAACAGAAATTCTCGTTTTTGCATGCTAACTGCGAGTGACCAAAGCCAAAGCAAAAGTCAAAGGTGAGCCAAGATACGGGGAGCCATGACATCATGGCTGCTGAGATATGTACCTGACAACGGCCAGTCCGGCAAGTGAAACATCAAGAAAACCAAACGGACAAGCACTGCTCAATCTAATTAATCCATCACAGAGTAGCAGAAAAATGTCTCACGCCCATAAATAATGTTAAAATACCAAAGAAAACAGAAACAACGAAGGCAAAGGTCTGGCCGAGACAAATTTACGGCAGGCGCGGAGAAAAAAGTGGTAATAAAAATACAAACCCCAAAGAGCCAAAACAAAATCGTTTGATCATAAACTGCAGCGGCAGTGGAAACAGTAGGCCACACTACTACTGACCAGTAACTCATTTCCAGGCGTTGACAGCGCACCGCCAACAAAAGGCACAATGGCCAACGGCCTTTCAGCGCACAGACCACTGGGAAATATAAACCCAAAAAAGTAAGGCATGCACAATAACAAATAAATTAAATGAAAACAAATAGAAATGCCAGAGGAAAATTGTGGGATTGGGTTAACTTTTGAGATACCCTGTTAGTCATTTATTTCAATTACGCGTTTAGAAAAAATGTATGTTAAGGGTCTCAAACTAATCACAATTTAAAGTTGGCAATGGATTTAAGGAGAAGTGCCATTGAATCAAAAGATTGATCATTTTAGCACTAGCTAATAAAATATAACCCAAAATGTTTATGTTTGACTTCCAATACAGTTTGCAGGCATATTTTTGTAGCAGATTTAAAAGCATAAAGAAATCTTCACATTAAATGAATTATTATTATTTTATGTTGAATATCGTATTACTTATACGATTTTAAATAGATTTCGAATAACCTACAATTTGTATACATTATTGTATATAACCATACTTAAAATTGTTCATTGTATTTTTAAAAAATAAAGAAACCTCCATGATATGTACGTCTTCAGAGAACAAATACAATTGATTTTATTTTAAAATCAATCGATTTTTAAAACATATTAGACGATCACCACCTGTTATCCAACTCCACCCATAACTATAGGGTATTAAAAAACCGCTCAGCAGTAATACCGTAAAACGATAGTTGAACTTTCAACAGCTTTTGTTGTCATAAAGCCATGAAGTTGGGAAGTGAAGTTGAGGGGGGAGAAGAGGCATATTCGGAGACGACTTACCGGAATAACACCAGGCTGGCCATACTACTGTTGTCTCCGTATCAATTTCCTTCATTATGGGGGCTCAACATATTGTCAAACCGACTCGATTTGCCCTCTCTGTTTGGCGATCCGCGGCTGTCCCTGTCACACTGCTGGCTGCTGCAAGTAAAGTGAAGGCAGGAAATAAAAAATAAATAAATAAATACTGTAGTGGGCAAAATACGAATAGAGAGAAAGAGAGAGAGACTTGCGGCCAAGACAAATCATGGGGCTTATAGAGTTATTTTAACACTTTACGCTCGACCACTTCTTCAATTAAGTTGCCAGGTTTTGTTAGCCGTTTCAGTTGTCTTGACCATTTATGCTGCTAATTTATCTCTGTTCGCATTGTCCACCAGGCCCCGGTGGTAATCATTGGTAGTTTGTAGTTGGCTTTATGTGGTAGTTTCGTATGTGTTCATTTAGCTTGGCTTTGGGTGTTTGCTTAATTAATTTGCTGGTTGTCAAATTGTACCTGCAATGACTGTTTGTTGTTGCTACTTTTTGTTTAAGGTTTACCATTAGTGTTTGCTAGTTTTTGTTATTTCAGTAATTAAATTATATTAATTGCAGTCACGGCTAATTTTTGGTTCTGTAATTTATGATAAAAGCGATAAATAAACCATAAGAATGTGCTTTATAACCATAAACGCACATTATTACAAATATTTTATGAGTTCCGAAGTGAATTTAGAACTAATCAGTTATATAATAACATTTTAATACATTTAAGCTAGCTGCCATAAATTATACAATCAATTTAAAACGGTGGCCTTAATAGATTTTGACAGACCATAAAACTTCCCCTAAATAATAAATTAACAATAAGCTTTTTAAATTGTTCACAGATATGATAATACTTAATATGAAGTTATCAAGAAGGCTTAACAATGGGTTCAGGATCAAATAACATTTTATTTATCAGAAATAAAGCTGTAGTATATTTTAATATAAGGTTTGCAAGCTAGGGCAGCCACAATTTCAAAATCAAAAGTCTCGTCAAAACTTGATCTAAAAAACCGATCGAAAAATGACAAGAGTAAACTTGTTTCTATGTGTCTGGCTAAAACTGTATCGGAACTTTAACCTTTTCTGTTTGGAACAAAACAAAGGAAAAGTTTAAGGTCGCTCTCCGTTGGCTATCAAATATTTAAACAGCTTTTGCATTTATATTATGCATTTGTTTCTCGTTTCGGTATCTGTATATATTTCTTTAAATGTTTTTTATGAGTGTGTTTGTGTTTATTTTTTTCTCAAAACTCAAATTGAAATTTGAATTTACCTTTTTGATTGTTTCGACGTTGATTGCTCCAACAATTGTCTATTGTTATTTGTTCGACTAACTAAATGAAGTGGCAGACTGACTATTTGAATAGTCGACAAATTGTCAAACGTTTAAGTCTAGCCGAGATATTAATTCCAATATTATTCGGCACTTTCAGTTTGAATAGGATTGTATTATTTGACTTTCTTATTATTCCGTCAATTATTCATTTATTTTTGTATTAGCTATTCTTGAAAGCAATCTAGTTTTAGCCACTTGTTTGCACTTAACATTTTTAGCTTATTTTACTCATTCCACCGCTTTTGGTTTCAGGAGAGATAATCTAATATACTTTTGTATATTTTGCACAATTAACATTTGTTGTTTTGTAGCTTTGAACTTTCAAAGCATTATTTATTGAATTTTGTTTGTGACTCTTGACTTTTAAACTTGATTTTTTGCGTTTCACTTTTTTGTGGCTCTCGATATTTGCATAAGATTTCGGGATTTCTTTCTTCGCGGCGTTATCACTTGTCCCGCTCTCTCACTTTACCCGTACCCAAGGTTTTTCTCTATCTCTTGTGTCTCATTCATTAATGGCTGGTCACGTGCGCAGCTTCTCGCAAAAAATAAAAACCAAAGAAGAGATTTGTATCTCGGCTGTCAAAATGTCGTTAGACACGTGAGTTCGTTGTAAAAACTAAATATAACAATTTGCGAGTGCTGCGAGAGTGTGCTTTTATCTGCTGTGCGGTGTATTTTTAGCTGGGATTAGTTGCGACGTTTCTGTGCACTTTTTTCTCCTGCCGTTACCGTTACGCTTATATGATTTACACTTTTTCGCACACACATACACACAATTTAATTTCTCGTCACTCGTTTTTGTGTGTACTTTTTATCAATGTGAGAAGTACGATTTGGTACTCTATTTACGCGCGCCTGGGTTACGGGTCTTTGATCGCGGATCGTTGATCAGGCAACTGTCGATCACTGATAGTGCCGCAGATCTCGAGCTTTTTTCACGTTGACCGCCGCACGAACGAAATCGTACTGAACGCCGATTCGAAAGAGCACGAGAGCGCCCCCAACAAATAGAAATACGAAAACAAAAACGAGAAAGAACGCAACGGTAGAGAGTGGATCGACTAAGGGATATCCTGTTACACGTATGTATGTGGTATTTAATAGTTGTTTAGTGTTTAAACGTTAGTTAGATGCTTAAAGTTTCACTTTATTTAAACTTTTCTCCTCGAGCACAAGCCACCGAATCGCGCGACTCCGATTTCTTTCCTTCCTTATGCCCTCTCGATGTAAGAAAGAGCTAGGTATACATATATATCTCATAATGCTAACGCATGCGATAGACAGAGATGACAGTCTTATGGTTAATTCTAACGGGGATTTTTATCTTGTATGCCTCATGAATACAATGGGCTTCATACTGATTCTATGCTAATACATTGTACAGTGGGCCTACCACGAGTGTTTTGTACGTTTTAAGCAAATTAATATTACATGATATATGTAAGTTACTAAACATACATATATTTATTTTATTTTTTGAATATTTAGAAGGTATAATGGACCCATATTATAGGCTACGCTTACTCATTTAGTTACATTAATATACAATATATAAATTGGCATTCCCTCCCATTCTACGAGTACTGGGTAACAAAAATTAAGTGGAGAAGAGGTGAAGAGGAACCACGAAGAATCGGAGAAACAACAACAAAACCACAAATGCTCCAAGCCGCTAAAAGCACACACGTGCAAGCGCAAGAGGCAAAAAAAAAGAGAGAAGAGCATCAAAGAGCCGGAAAATCAGCTGTGGAGCAAAACAAACGGAACGAAGAGAGGCGAAGCTTAAGAGAGAGTCGCCAGCGCTTTATCAGTACAGTGAGTTCTTGGAAATTTAACAGGTGCATAAGTAAATTGAGAGATATTTGTGTAAATCTTTGCAATAGTTTATTAATCAAGAGAAGAGAGAAATACATTTGTTAAGAGCTAATTCACATTATCTTATGATCTTATCAGAGAGTTAAATTCTCCAAATAAAAATACAAAATACTGATTAGTGTCCACTGTGTGTCATGCTCTGCAGCGCAATGAGTCTCTTCTTTAGCCCCATCTGACCCTCTCGCTCAGATCCCCCCTTTTGAACTGCACACATAACCACACACATCGACGAGGGTTCACGAAGGTCAGCTGGTCAGAGTTCAAGTGGCGGGGGAAATGAGCTGGCGAGACGATGGAACGAGAACGCCATAAAGTCATGGAGAACAGCAACAGTAATTCTACAACTTCAGAAGACCTTAAAAGGGGGGAAAAAGGGCTAGGGGATATTTGGGGGGTCGAGGGTCGGGGCTGGAACTGGGGGATAACAAAAGTGTAGGCGTGTTCTGTAACTGCACAGTAAAAAAAAAGAAATAAACTTTAAGAGTTGGAAAGGAAATATAATTAAAGGGGTATAAAAAAGTTTGTCAGACGGCGCGACGGAGTCTTTTCCGACCCTATAAATTATATATACATACATATATTCCTTATTATTTCGCATCAACTCGGAAATAGAGTTTCTATGTTATGCAGCCAAGTTACTAAATCCCCAGAATAAATTTATATTTAAAAGTCATATAGTGGTTTTTGCCTCAGTGTGTGTTTGTAAACGGAGGCATATCTGTGTCGTCGCTGGCCATTTGATACTTTGGCCTCGTCACTCGTCAATCAGCTCGAAAAAGCCAGGGTGAAGTGGGAGGCAGTGGGTGGCAGTGGGAGTGGGAGTGAGTCGGAGGGGTGGACAGACATATTGCAGTTGTTCGCCGGGCGGTGTTGCGTTGCACTTTCGTATTTGCCCAGTTGTTGTTCGATTGAACTTCGCTACAAGACCAACAAACGGTCGAATAGGAAACATATGCATATTAATTGCCCATATCGCATTATTCTAATGAAAAGATCGTTGTGTTCCTTTGTTTTTCACCCCCAAAGGCTGGCAGAACTTTTCTTATCGAGAGACGACAAATTTCAATGTAAATCGAAATCGATTTCGATCAAAACTGGACGACGACCTGAACAGCAACCTCAAGATCCGCAGACGTCAAATGGATAACATTTCTGAATTCGAAGAATCAGATACCCTCTAAAAAAATATATTACAATTATAAAAGATCAAATGAAGCGATTTATTTCAGTTCGACCTTTTTATAAACATTAGTTGTAAGTACCATTTATCCTTATATCTCAAATGGGATTTTACCTTCTCTCCAGTTTTGAGTTCCAATGGTAATACTCTTAGTGCCAGGGAATATTAAGAAATTTATATACATAAATCTATATGTGCGGACGCGTACGGTCGCATACATATACATACATATATGTACATATGTATGTATGTATATATAGCCAGCCTGCAGATGCGAGATCCGCACACTTAACCCAAAACGAGACCAAAAAGGCGAACGGAGGCGACCGGGCCATGACGGGATGAGATCTCTCGGCGACGACCGGCGACCTGAGTTGGCGGCGAAATATTTTTAGAACTCTGCGACCGACGGCGACGACATCGGCGGATCGGGATGAGGATGATGGGGCCAGCGGTGGGGACTGGGGCCAAAGGCAAAGGGGACATGCATATATTGTGTGTTGGTACTTCGGTATCTGTATCTCTGGCAGCCCCAATCCAACTCAGGTCTCTGTTTTTTTCAGCTCGCACATACAATATTTTTGTTCGCAGGGCGCTCGGCGAGAGAGCGAGAGGTCAGAAGGTCTGTGATCTTTTGCAAGTTCGCTTGAGCGCAAAAAAATTCCCCGAACTGCCAAGAAGAACAAAAGGCAGCCTGGTTTGCCCTGGCCTGGCCCGTTCGAGATACATTTCTGCTGCTGCTCACTTGTATACAGATACCCCCATACTTATATGCGCTATAAGCACTGTGTGTATATGTTGTTTAGCCAGGCAAAAAGTCAAATGACAGCAAACTTTCGGTTAGATAAATAGGTAAATATAATAAGAGATGTATCTATTTATCCGACAGATATGCGCAGGAACAAAGCGTTCGAATAGAGTGTATTTCAGATTGTTTAGAAATTTCTACAAACAAATATCTTAATAAGATTAAATAGCCTAGCTGCAGGCCGGGTTTGCACTAATATGTATTGCACAGTTTGCTGATACCTTCGCTACTTGATGTATTTTGATAGCTTGATGGCGCAAAGTGTTATCCCCTTGTTGTTTTTGACACATTTCCGATTGCATTATTTGCTTAAGTAGTTATCACCAGCTGTTATTTTTAATTGCAACTCGTAATATTCTCATTTTGATTATGTTTTAGTTTCAGTATTCAGACGGGGTAAATAATAGATATTAAGTCAAAATTATTTTAATAATTTTTTTTACAAGGAAACTTCATAAAAACAGAGACCAATATATGTATGTCCTTAAATCACAATCTTATCTCCACCAACTGTAATTCATCTTGACTCAAAATTAACTTTTTCCATGGTGTAGGCCATATATTCTAGAGCCAACATATAAGTAAAATCCCAAATCCCAACCGACATCCACGCAGTACATCAATGAATCAAATATGTGAGCAAAAAACTAAAGAAAGAAAAACGAGCTCAAAAAGGCATAACAGGCGGATCGAAGAGGTGAGAGGGCGCAGTATCTTCCACAAGAAACAAAGTAAAATAAAATAAAATGACAGCGACTACAGTTGACAACTTGGAGAGAAGAGAGATACCACAGAATGCCGCCGCCAGCTTGGCTGATGAGGGGCAAGTCAAGGTGTGTTGAAGTATTGCCCGTGTCTCGGCCGCATTTGTGTGTGGGACGATCACCGGAGTTTGGCCAAATCGCAGGCCGGAGAAAGAGAGATGGCGACAGATGCTAAAAAAAGGCAGTTCGACAGTTCATACCAATTGACTCGTTTGCCAACACGCGTCTCCAGCAGGGAGCAAGCCAACATCCCCAACGTACGAAATATAATGGGAAAACTTGCAATGCACATTTCGGACAGAGACAAATATCGGGGATAACACGTTCTTAAACTGTCAACCACTGGAGCATAGTAATCTTTCTTTTTCGGTTATGTATTCCATTGGGTTTTGGAGCAAGATGGGTGCGGATTACTAATAAGGTGTTGATGTGAAAGCGAAATGAAATAGAGTTCAAGTCAGGCAGATTTATGTTGGATTTGAATTATGTATCAGATACTGTAATTTATTTGGCATTTTAACCAATCATTTCTCGAGGAAAAGGAAATATTTGATCGCATTCCCAATACATTATCTAAGTTTATTCGGTCTGACTAAAGTAGTACCGCTTTGAGGTCAATATACTCATCATTCTCATTTTTCAGAACATTGCCTTGAAAAATGTTCATTGTTGAGATAAACATCTTGATTGTAGACCAAACTTTTAACAATATTTCCTATAACGTTACTAAGTTTGTCATAAATCTTATAGACAAAGCAATAGTTCCTTTAAATAGCAAAGCACATTTATTCTTGATAGATAGATAGATTTCATAGTATCGCTGTAGAAGCCTACGTTTACTTTTTTAATATATTTATATTATTTTTAATCGTTAAAAGCAGGAAACTTATATTGCAAAACGGTTTCTTGGACTTAGTTGCATCCATGATCAACATCTCTTCCCATTCTGGAAGACCTTTCATATGATAGATCTTTGCCTGAATGTAGACCCCACTGCCTTAGGGCGCTGTTTGTCACAATGTCAAAAATGTCGTGGGTTCGTCAGTCAGTCTGTCATTCATTCAGTCAGTCACCTCCAAGCAATATCGAAGCGTTGGCGCAGCCACACACACAAAACACACACACACTGCCAAACGCAGACACTTGCAGTTTTGTTGTTGCCTTTTTTTGCGCGCATCTAAAAATAAAAGCAACACTGAAAATGCTAATGCCAAGCGCCCGACCGACTGAGTGACTGAACGACCGATCGACACCGACACCGACATCGACCAGACCTCAAAAACGAACGCCCGTTTGCCCTCACACACACCGAGGCACAGCACACGCAGCCCCAACACACAGATACTCTCGGTGCGACACACATGCAAACATGTCCCCAAAATGACAGCGACATATTGCGCGCCTCGAGTTCACTTCATCCGCGAGTTTGAACCGATCTGAATATAGTCAGTTTCGGCGGGAGAGTGTGTGTGGGGGCTAGCTGGCATACCCGTGGATATATGTACATATGTAGTACATATACGCGGATGCTTGTGGACGATATAGCTTTTGTACTGGCTACGCGACACACGCTGCCTGGAATTGAATCTTAGAGTCCGCCTATAGCTAGGACCTACACACTGTGTGTGCTCGCAAAACCTATCACCTGGAGAGGTCCTCTTTCCAGCTATCAAAAATATATTATAATAATAAAAAATTGAAAATAATATCTACAGTTCCTGGAGTGATGTTTTTTAAATTAAAAGCACAGTAGTGTATAGCACTTATTTTATATCTGGAATTATTATTTATTTAATTAAAAAAGATCAAAAAAATAGATAAATATTTCAACACAAAATCACATGGATTTTTGTAAATATTTTAGGCTTTGTTAAATGTTTACTATAGGTGCCTAGGGTAACCCAGTGTAACCTCGGACTATTAAAAATATTAAAATACTTTAAATTGAAAAATTCTTTAATATTTCTATTCTTAAAACATAGCTTTTAGTTGCACTGTAGAAACCTACGAAAATGTAAGTTATCTTTTTGCCATTTTCTGTTTTTCTGTTAACCAAACTACAACTCAACTCTGTGTCAGACGACAGACTGACTGCAAAGACTTTTTAGCATTGGACATACATAGAGCAGAAGAGGGACCCGAGACCGAGACCCGGGGACCTGGCATCCCAGATCTGAGACGGGCCAGGGCAAGTCAAGTCGATGTCGAGGCGTGTGGGCAGCATCAGTGTGTTGGGTTCAGATCTTTAACAGTTTTTTTTTTGTTGGCTTTATTTTTTGCATGTTTTCTTCATTTCATTTTTTTTTTTTTTTT